>LZPO01117036.1:111818-138908 GCA_001675575.1 Neotoma lepida
TCTCCACAAACACTTGCTGGAAGAATCTCAGAATCAATAAATCTTGACTTTCTTCAAGAGTGTGTACAGCACAAACCCACACAATCGTAAGAATGGTTCTGAACACGCCCTCCCTAGAGGCACTTTCTCTTCAGTCTGCCTTCAATGCCCTTCTCTTTTGGCACCTCATAAACTTCTGGCTTCCTATCTTCACAATTAGGCAGCCATTCAATAATGAAAAAGCTAAACCATGTGCTCATAAGCCACCCCCAGGTCTAGACTTTGCAAAGTCTGGCAGGCAGGGCAATGTCTACTGGGATGTGCGTTGTATGACAAAACTTTTTTGGGGGAGATGCTATACACATGTCTACTCACCCCAGATAGGGAGCCCATGCCAGACCAAGGTATGGACACCGCCAAACGTCCAACTTGATGAACCAATGACTTTTACTGGAGTTACTTACAGGAATATGGGTAAGGGGTTATTTACAGGAGCAGAAATGACTCAAAGACAGCTACACCACCAACGCCCACCCCAGCATGGNTGACGGCTCATAAAAGCTGGGAAACCTAGAGCATCCTGCACAGACTGCAAGCAGCTCAACAGGTTGGGGAATGTCTTTTCTAAGTAACTCTGGTCTAAACCTCTTCCAGGCAGCTCAGCTGGTTTTTGTCTCTTTCAGGCGGCTGTTCTGGTCTCAAAAAGTCTTCTTTGTCACTTGACTTTTCTGGGTGTTTTTTGTTGTTTGGCTTGTCTGAAAGTCTTCTCTGTAGCTTGGCTTGTCAGAGAGTCATTTTTGTAACTTTACTCCACTGCTCTGAATGGGACTTTCAACTTTTATTGTTTGCTCTGGCAAGGAGGGCCCTAGTGAATCTAGTTGGTTTTAGTGACTTCCTAAAGCTGTTTAGAGTTGTTTGCTTTCCAGTTTAAAGAACTTCCCCACAGGATGGAATGTTGCAATTTTAGAGGAAACTTACACAGCATGCCATCTCTTCCTAGGTTTTTTATACACCACTACCACCCCTTTAGCAATGATCTCTGAGCCTTGGAGGGGGTGACTGTAGATGTTCACCTATGGCTAAGAATTAAGCCACTTTACCACAGCGATAGTTACTTATTCTCAAGAGCATCACCAGTGGTTATGAGTTGAGGTTGACAACAGTGGTGATCTACGGGTGATATTTAGAAGGCAGTTTGACAGGCACATAGAAATTGTTTCCCCATTGGGACCTATGACCTCCCCAAGTCACAAGATGTTATTTTGGCTTCTAGTACCAGATGTGAACTCCCTCTTGTGGAGGAGGCCTTACATCCAACTGAAAGGCTGTTGGTCTCACCCATGATAGCCAAGCCACTATTGCACAAACAAGTGCCTGGCATGTGGGTGTTTTAGCACACAGTTCTCCACCAACAGCCTATATGCCCACCTCTGGCACTATAAAAGCCAGCAGCAGGCTGGGAGTTTCCAGTTCAGTCCCAGCTTAATTTTTCCATATCCTACAGTCAAAGCATGCACATGCAAAATCTTCAGCAGTAGGATCTTACTGTCTAGTTTTGACATATACCCAACAGCAGTAGCAATAGCTTTTATGGTTTGTGGGGCCTCAAGGATTTTCCCACCAACAACTGCAGGAAAGGAGCCCACCCCTGGCACTGGGNTTTTCATTTAATCACCTTATGGCCTCTAGGACTGTCTTTTTCCACCCATGTACTATCTGTACTTTGGTCTGTCATGGGCTCCCTATCTGAGGTGAATAGACATGTATGTAGCATCCCCCCAGGAAAGGTTTTGTCACACAACANAATGGTGCCCAAATGGGGACACAACAGAACCAAAGATGAGTTGCGGAGGAGCGATTGCATGGTCCTGGCTATGGGTAGCAAGGCATGCAACTGAGGCTGAACGGCCTGAGGGGGAGCATCACAGAGGAACTTCTGATACAGTGGTCCTTCCGTGTGCCTTTGTGCTATGACACTGGTTGCAGGGTTCTTGCTATAGGTAGTGAGATGTGCCACTAACGCTGAGCCATCAGGATTAGGAGTATCTGTGAGAAGAACGCCAGGATGGAAGTCTTTGTCTATGTGGTATGAGGCGGCANGCCTGCTTAATGAATGGGGTCTACCACATGAATATGGAGATGCCGAGAAAACAGCTAAAGGTTTAGAGAAAACTTTACAGCCTTTAAGATTAGTGCACAAGGGATGAGATTGTTGGTAGCAGCAGCAGAGGTTGCCTGTGTAGACAGAAGTTTTCCTGTGTCCCGCCCGGTCCTTCAGCTGCTCGGTCCCAAGTAAACACACAGAGGCTTATATTAATTACAAACTGTATGGCCTATGGCTCAGGCTTCTTGCTAGCTAGCTCTTTCATCTTAAATTAACCCATTTCTATTAATCTATGTGTTCCCATGTGGCTGAGATGTTACCAGTCTGCTGGCATCATGTTGCTCCTTGGACGGCAGGCTGGTGTCCTCCTCACTCTGCCTTTCTCCTCCCCCTATCTCTCCTGGATTTTCCTGCCTAGGTCCATCCTGCCCTGCCATAGGCCAGTGCAGCTTTATTTATTAGCCAATGGGAGCAACACATATTCGCAGCATACAGAAAGACATCCCACAGCATGCCTGGCCTCTGTTGTGTGTNGTTAGAANTGCATCTGAGGCCAAGATGGCGGCCAAGCAGGAAGTTGTTTGTGTAAAGGAGCAATTGTACCAAAAAAGGGAGATGCAGCCAGTATCTTCTGTGTTAGCCTCTGATTTAGCAAGTAAATTAGATAAATGAGAGGATGAGGGAGAGGTGGTAAAAGCAGTAGAAGACAGCCCTCAAGTCTCACCTTTAATTAAAAAAAAAAGAGGAAAACATCTGTGATCCAAAGTACAGCTGGGCGCCTTTTAACAGTCCAGTCCAGAACCATCAGAAAATACTCAGCCCGTGAGCTGCTGGAATTAGAGAAGACTTTGAAACAAGCAATGACAGAGCCTGTCACAGCCTGGCTTGTGAGGCTGTGTGACATGGGAGTGGATGGGATGCGTCTGACTGCTGCGGAGGCAGAGCAGCTGAGTGATGTAACTTCTCCTCCGTTCTTAGGGAAAGGCTGCATGACCTGAGACAGTGAGGGGATCAGACCCTGGGGACTGACTTATGAAAGCCATTAGGAACACTTGGTTACCNCCACCTGAGGTCCCCACAATAGCAGGAGCTGGAGGACCATAGAGGAGGGGCAGATGCCTTTGAAGGAACTAGGAATAAGAGGAGCTGTGTTTGAACCCCAGTTCACCGGGCCAGATAGAAGTGGGTTCACAGAGGAGTTAAAAAAGCTTGCTCCGACGGGGACCGCGAGACTGGTGTGAAGCCTTCGTGGTTTTGCCAAGCCCTTTGGTGGGGCAAGAACTTTATAAAGTAGAAAAGCCTTTGGCAGGGCCCAGTGATTTATACGAGCATTTAAAGAGTCCACAAAGTAAAGAGCAAGCTAGGGATAAGAAAAAAAAATAAAGCTGAGGGAGAAGTCTAATTGGGTTCTTAAAGATAAATGTGGCAAGATTTGTGTTGAGCTGGAGTTTCTAAGGGAGAAAAAAAACTGTTAGAAAGCCAAATTGTGTGCTAAGGGCCTGTTGGAAGGCATCAAAGCCTGAGAGGTAGTTCACAGAAGACACTCTTGATAAAACATGTCCCGGGGTGGGTAACTATTCCCTCAGACTAAGGAGGGTACATTTACCTCCAACAAAAGGTTATAGTAGAGGTGGAGATGGTTTGCCCAGTCCTGATCTCCCCAACAACCAGGTACGGAGAGGCAAGAGCTACAGCTACAACCACAGTGCCAACCCAGGGCCACTCTGACCCATGGAGCCAGCAAGTGCAGCTGGGGAGAGTGTGGGAGTCTGTGGGAGACGAGCTCCGACCTGCTCCCACCTTTTGAAGGGTTCTTAGGTTGAGGAGAGAGGAATGAGAAACTNTCAGATAGAAAGATAGAACTAGACGACNAGAAGAAAGACAGAGACACAGGATAGCTTCAGGAGGGCCTGAGTCAATACCCATCAGCCTCTTCGTTTATTCAAAAGGGCTTTTTAAATAATGCCAAGAGGAGAGGCAAAAGAGCTCTCCCTCTTGCAAGATCAAAGCAATAACATACAGCCAAGTGTAGACCCTTCAAAACACTGGGTACCCACGCCGGTGGTCAAATCATCCTATTATGCAGCCCTGCTGGGTAAAGCAAGCTCAGATTCTCTGGCCTTGAATAAGGCCTCACTAAATAGCCTCTGTGGGCTCCCACAGGAGAGCAGGGCTTTGTTCCCCTGGGCCCTGGTAGATCTGAGCAGATTAAGTCAGACCCACTGAGTTTGTCAGGGGTGNANAAATGTAGGGAGGCTCTGTAGGTCTTGACCTCCAGGATATGAAAACATAATGGCTCAGAGAAAATGACTGAGGGTTACAGGGAGCTAATTAAGTTAGCACCTCATATTCATGCTTTGTACCCAACCTTGATTTGTGGAGGAAACAACTGATACAAATTGATAGGTGGAGTGAGTGGCACATGGCTCTAATCCCAGCAGCACTCAGGCAGGCAGATCTCTGTGAGTTCAAGGCCAGCCTTGTCTGCAGAGTAAACTCCAGGACAGCCAGGAAAACTTTGTCTCAAAAAAAAGAAATTTGAAGGAACCTTTCCATGCTGTATTAACCCCTGCTTATGTTCGACTCTGGTGTCTTCTTAGTTGTGAACTTCTGAAGTCACCTGACACTTCTGAGAACAGATGACAACANACTTTCAGAGTGCTTTACCAAGGTTATCTTTGTAACCCCACTATTTGTTATGGGATGGTGGCTCAAGACGTTGCCTTGTCCTGCCCATCTTCTTGAAAAGGTTTTGTTANGTAGATGACATAACGCTAACCTCTGAGTGTTTTGCGGATTTGGAGAGCCATTAGAGAGGCATACAGGTGCATCTAAAGGAACACGGATGGGAGCTCAATCTACACGGGATAAAAGGGCCAGGCACAGCTGTAAAATTCTTGCGGTATTGTGGTCTGGTAAGATGCATGTGATACCCGACAATGTTACTGACAAAATCCTACAACAGTCTGTTGCTTTTGTCATAGCCCCCAGTTCGATCTGGTGACTTGTAACAGAGGGACACTGGGGTAGTGGGGCACACAGCTGTTAAACCTGCCCTCCAAGGACCTTAGCCTGCTCAAAAGCCTCTTGAGCCTTTCTGTCCAGATCCCATAGAACACTCTGTATCAAGTTATACAGAGGACAGACAGCTTAGGCAAAATGGGGTATGAGAAGCTGCCAGTATCCCAAGAGTCCCCAAAAGGCCTGTGGCTTCATTACAGCTATAAGCATGGGCCATGGTAGGATGTTGTTCTCCTGAAGCTGTTTTGAGTTGTTTACCTTTCTGTATAAAGNTCTTCCCTGAAGGTGGAATGTTCAGTTTCAGAGGGAACTGTGCACACAACAGCCTGGGAGGGATGCTCCAAGCACCAGGAACAAGGACAAGGGGTGTGTGGTGTGAGGCCGCCTTACAGAGCTGCTGGAACAAGGAGAAGGGGTGTGTGGTGTGAGGTGGTCTTACAGAGCTGCTGGAACAAGGAGGAAGGGGTGTGTGGTGTGAGGTAGTCTTACAGAGCTGCTGGAGTACAGGCTTTAGAGACGACTAGAAACTGGAGGTGCAAATGAATTCATTCTACCCTAAGAGGTAACTTTGGTTTTATCCACCATAATATCTAAAGTTTATGTTTGGATTTATTTAGGACTCAAACTGTCCCTCACAACTATCACTGTTAACTGAGAAGTAGATTCTGCTGTTATTACAAAAGCCAAAGTAACTATGACTTAAGTAAAATAAGAGTTTGTCTCTCACCTGACTGTAGGACCACAATCATGGTGAGAANGATTCATCAGCTGAGTGGACCAAGATAGTTCATATTCACCAGGCCTAGATTGTACTTGCTGGCTAGTGGTGGCAGGGTGGGGTGGGTGTCCATTCTCTGCAATGAGCCAACAATTCGCCAACACAGAAGTCACATGCATCTCTTCTCTAAGCATCCCATTGCCTCTACCCTGCCTTACCCAGTTGCAATTATGTCTGGCAAGTGCAATGTGTTCTTAGGAATGTATGAAGCCCATTAAGTCCTCTGTGTCAACTTGCCAGTGTTTCTTCTGGCAACACTGTTCCAATGTCTTTGTTAGTCCCTTTGTAGTTTTCTGAATCCCAGGACCCTCAAAACATCCATATTCACAAGTAATCATAATACAAAGGTTAACATAGATGTTTCTTTTAGTTACCCGCCACGGGTCTCCAGTGTTCATAAGAGAACACTGATTTAGCACTCCAGAGANCAAAGGTGACTAGTGAACTAATGCTAATTGTATAACATGGTTTTAATTTAATAAAACTGGTTTGTGTTGATTTTTAAGGAGGGGAGTGTAGCGCCANCTTTTGTTTTTGTACTAATGGCTAACTAAGCACGGGNTTCATTGACAGAACTATCCGGTGCTCAGGCTCCTGGCTCAGACTTCAAAATTGACTATATTCTGAAATTCTGTCTTTTACAATACGTTAACTAAGGTCATGCTGCCCCATATCAAGGATTTAATGGTTAATCTGTTCAGACAGCTGCCTCTTAGCCATTAAATGACAAGGTGACTGGGTTCATTAAGATTTTCACACACAGCTAACTCCTCAAATGGTATCCCATGCTTCCCTAAGAATTTCATGGGCAAGGCTAGTCAGATGAGCCGTGGTTATAGCAGAAAGAGCCAATCTGTCGCCGTTTGTTTTCCAATAGACAAAGAGGCATTATTTTCAGGTTGATTAAAGCTGGTCATTCGAGCCAAATTCCTGGGTGAGGTCATGAAGATCAGTCACTGTGGGGTTTATTGCCAAGGGCAATGGAGAAGAGTCCAGCTTTCTCTGCTGAAAGACATATTGCCAAAACTTCAAGTTGAACTTTAAAAGTC
The DNA here is from genome assembly GCA_001675575.1 of Neotoma lepida. Classification (NCBI taxonomy): domain Eukaryota; kingdom Metazoa; phylum Chordata; class Mammalia; order Rodentia; family Cricetidae; genus Neotoma; species Neotoma lepida. The sequence goes on from LZPO01117036.1 coordinate 118,750, forward strand.
TGGTACCTGTTTTCATGTTGTCCTGTACAGATTCAAATAATGGAGCTACATGTGGGTCCTTAAACATCAGCTCTGGGTTTGGATGCTGTTTAATGTGTGTANAGCCGAGTTAGACCGAGCATCATTCTTTGTTTCTACTATTCCCTGCCACCCTCTGAAACCATATTTATTCTGGAAAGCTACATTTTAAGGGCAAAATATTTCAGTAAATGCTTCATTCTGCTCATGACTTATTCGAAATTTCACGACTATTAGAAAAATTTCTGGGGTAACTTCGCCATTCCTTTTCTCATCTGCTACAGATTGACTCCGTTTATGTAAAATAGCTAACTATGTATTAAAATAACTATGGATTCTCAAAACAACACTGAGTCTGATAATATAAGTGTACTACACTAAAATCTCACATACTGGAAGCAAATGAGTAGTTTATGGAAGAATTCTGAATGAAAATAGCTTTAAATGAAGATCCCTATTAACTACTAATTAATAATTAGTAGTTAATATGACATATAATGTGGAAATAAGGAGTGAAGTGAGCTAACAACGTGAGCAATTGTCACAAGTCCTTTAGCAACAACAGAACATCNCTGCTGCCATCAGAAATTGTTCCTCATAGAATACTAATCCATGAATTCTTGATCTTAAAATCAAGCTTTGGACTAACAGCTTCTCTACTAACCGACGAGGCCCTGGAATTGGCATGCAAAAAGTTACTGTAGTTTTAATTAGTAAAATTTTCNTTATGCNTTGAGATATCATGAATTCAAAATGAAATAATTATNACACTTTAGAAAGTCCAGTTGCACTTGAGTTATAACTAAAATCGTTTGTTTTTGAGTACTTGAAAGAAATTCTGCNGCACTAGAGAAACGGCTCCATGACTAAGAATGTGTACTGTTCTTGCAGAGGACCCAAGTTCAGTCCCCAACACCCCATCAAATGGCTCACGATAGCATGTAATTCCGTCTCCAGCGGGACTCAATGCCTCTGGCCTCAGTGTGCACCTGCACTCATGTGCACATGCCCACATACAGACACACATGTGCATTNTTCAAAATAGTGAAAATAAGTATTTTTAAAAGGAAATTCTGCCTACCCGCTTTATTACTTATAAGTGGCAAAAACTGTGAAAAAGTGAAATCTTTCTACAAGATGTAATTATAAAACAAGTACTTCACACAGAAGAATATGAAAATAATTATAGCAGTATGTTAAGCATAAAAAGCAAATCATAGGACTGGGATATGGCTCAGTGGTAAGAGCATTTGCTGCTCACATATGAGGACATGAGTTCAAATCACCCCACTTCCACAAAAAACCCAGGTATGGCCACCAGCACACTTGGAACCCTGGAGCTGGCTGCCAGCCCAGCCTCGGGTTCAGTGAGAGACCCTGTCTCAGGGGAATATGGTAGTCATAGATCAGGACTCCAGATATCCTCTTCTGGCCTCCATGTGTGCAGAAGAAGCATGTATACCTGCACACACATGTACACACACACACACACACACACACACACGTACAAATGTGCACATGTACAAGCAAGTCATTAGCAGTTTTTTGCTCAGAAGAATGGCTTACTAAGGTGTGAAAATGACTCCATTGTCAGTGATGGNAAGCTTGTGTAAGACTCACATTTGACACTTCCTGGAGCAATNCTGAAAGTTTAACAGTAAAATACACAGAGCATGGGAAACAGCAATTCAAATTTTCTTCAGTGCAGCGCTTACTTGAAATCTCTATGTATTAACTGCTTCTCCTTCGGGCTTCTCTGCGGGATTCTGGAGATAACAGCCCTTTGAATGAGCCAGCTCAGTGGGATGCTGGCAGGAAGCACCTCTGTTTTCCTCATACTTTGATCTTTGGGTATCTTCTGTCAGATCTTCTCTCTCTACCCCAGGAAGAAGGCTAAACCATATCCCAAAGATTTTCAATCCTTTTCAGATTTTAAAAGGTTTTTCTTTGTGGGTACAATATTAATGAGTAGAGTATGATAAAAATGAAGACTTCAATCTCTCCTGCATCTGTCCATCACCATCTACAGCCAGCAATGGGGAAGGGGGAGGAGTCAGCTCTACCCATTATATCTTCACAAATCTCAGTTCGTAGGCTGCATTTTCCTCTCCCACAGACTATACACCCTCTGTTCCTTGGGGTCAGATGAGGTAACAGACAGGTCAGCGATGTGTCAGTCAGCATTCCAAATCACTGCAACAAAACACCCAAAATACACAGCTTAAAGGAGAAAGGACTTCTCCTGGCTCATGATTTCAGAGCTTTCCATCCATACATCTGGTCCTTTCTCTCTGGGCCTGTGGCAGCACCATTTGTTGTGGTGGAAATACATGGCAGAAGAGGTCTAAGAANCAAAGTGAGAGACAGGAAAGGGATTTAGGGTACCAATTCCCCTTCATGGGCTTCAGTGATCTGTTCTTCCAACTAGGATCCACTCTCAAGGGTTCCAGGACTTCCCAGTCACACTGTAGGCTGACAACCATGCCTTTAGCACATGAGCATTTGTGGAATACTTAAAATCCAAACCACAAAGGAGACAGATAGGTCTGACTCCATGAATGCTGTTGGTACTGGTCCCTGCATGGCAGTACATTAAAGCTGCTTTTATTTGGAGCCGGAGGCCCTTCGGTACTCTGCCCCCAGATATATTCATCACNTAATGTGTTTTGATGTGGGCAATTTGCTTCCCAGAATAGCTGGTTATTCCACAGCCTCACAGCTCCTGGGATGAGCTCTTTGAATAAGGATAGCTACAGTGACCCCTCTGGCCTAAAGGGTCTGCCTCACCTTAAGTACAGGCAGCATCNCCTCCACCNCAGTCCCTCTCTCTGTGCTGCTTAAGGGCAACCCCACAAGACTTCACACCTTAGAAGCCTGTAGGCAGGAGTCAGGCCCCCAGATCCAACCTCAGGCAGTCACAAGGCAGAATCTTCTGCAAACNCTTACCTGCCTCCACCCCAGTGCTGTTTGCCCCTAAGGGTTTAGACTTGAGGTAAGAAAGGGCTGCATCCCCATTGCTGGGAGGCCATAGCATAGGCCTCATAGCATGGTCCTCCAAGAAGTACCCATGCTCTTTAAAACCACAAGACGTAGCATGGCGAGCTTGCAATCATCTCTGCGCAAATCCTAGGAGATGGTCTAGCATCTCTCTCTACAATAGAGGGGTTCTTTTCATCCGTTTCTCAACATTGGGGCCTCACTTGAGATTAAAAAAAAATCTTGTTCCCCTGTACCATATCATACCCTCCCACGTGTTTAATAAATATGTTTCGTTTATTGCTTCTGCTGAATTCCTGTGCATAATCCTGAAAAATGAAANGGCAAACCCANTTTGAGTACTTTTGACTTTTTGCTCAAACATGCCGAGATCATAGAGGNTTTTAAAACTGGTTAGAGGAATGCTCACACCAGTCTGCTCCCCACAGCCACTCCTGACTAGGATTGGCAGCACCAGCCTTATTTGCTGAACTGGAAGGGCAGGCCTGTCAGAAGGCTGTGCTCTATTCTGGGGGTTAACAAAAAGGGAGGCAAGCACTCACATATTGGAGGGAAGGAGATGTGAGGGAGCATGACATAGTCTGATGGTGTTCGCTTGACCAGATGAAGACTTGAGTTTGAGTCCTATGGCAAAAGTAGCTGCAGGCAGAAACCTACGGATCTGGCTTCATAGGACACCAAGACTGTGAGACAAAAGGATGCCATCAGTGTGGCTTCTGTGCCCTGGTACAAAGGAGAGTGCATTATCCTAGCTAAGCACAGGACACCAGGTGCCTTCAGGACNCCAAGAACTCAGAAAAGTGTAANTCGGGGTTAAAATTTTGAGGGTGCAGAAGGCAGCACCTGTGACATGGAGATCAGTGCAATCTCAGTGGCCCTCCATGACCTCGCCCAGTGGATATCAATAAGGCAGCTCCTGGCATACTTCCTGGGGGGGCAGGTGTTGATCCAGGTATGTCTATGCCCTTCAGTGGGCCCCAAGTCTAGGTTCCCTTCATGGCACTCAGTTTTCCTTCAAATGTAATCTTCAGGTTCAACCAAGTCAAACAACTCTATATGAGAGAGAAAGAAAGAAAGAGAGAGAGAGAGAGAGAGAGAGAGAGAGAGAGAGCGAGCTTGAATAGCAATTCCTATCAGAAAGAAACAAACATAACAACCACTGGACCATTGCATGCATTCTCTTCTACTGGGCAGAAACATCTAGGACTTTGCATTGGTAGTTCTTGCTCTATCTTCCAGCTGCCCCAGCTTCTGCCCTCGAGTGACTTCTGTCACCTGCATTGCTCAGTGACTTCTCTGATTGCTTTCTGGAGATCTCTTGAAAATTCTCAGCACCACAGTAGATCTGGGTGCTGTTGTTCTGGTGGCCATGGGGCCACTTTCACCTTCTATTGGTGTGAGTTCTGGGGCTTTGGTGAAGGTGACTGTTGTTGGTTGTTTTTTACTCTTTACTTTTTTGGCTCTTTTGGGGGCCCACCACCCAGCTTCCAAATAAATACACACAGAGACTTCTTATGGCTTATAAATGCCCGGCCTTAGCTTGTTTCTAGCCAGCTTTTCTTAACTAATTATCCCATCTATCTTTTGCCTCTGGGATTTTACCTTTCTCTATTTCAGTATATCTGTTCTTTCCTTCTTATTCTATGTCTGGCTGTGTGGCTCGGTGACTGGTCCCTGTCTTTTCTTGCTCCTTGATCTTCTTTCTCTCTTTTTCTCCTTCTATTTATTCTCTCTGCCTGCCAGCCCCGCCTATCCTTTTTCCTGCCTTGCTATTGGCTGTTCAGCTCTTTATTAGACCAATTAGGTGTTTTAGACAGGCATAGTAACACAGCTTCACAGAATTAACAATTGCAACATAAGAGAATGCAACACATCTTTGCATCATTAAGCAAATGTTCCACAGCAGAAACAAATGTAACACTTCTTAAAATAATATTCTACAACAGGTGAGCATTCGGTTGAAGACTGTTGAAACCCATGCTTAGGAGCTCTGTGATAGTGTAAGTCCTTAATGACTTAGCAGGCTCCAACTCCTGCAGTGGTGAATTAACGTCTTAAATCCATTGGCATCATCAGTTTCATGAAGGAAATCTGCTCTTTGTAATTCTTATCCTGTAACAGACCTGGTACCTCGCACACTTGGTTTCTACTTCAAGGGAACTCAAAACAACAGACAGAGGCAGGACGATTGTGAAAATTTGTTTTCTCTAGCTACTATAGAACCTGATTCTATAAACTATGCTTTGTAGTGAGACTAGGACCCCAGCAAAAGTGTGTTTTTCCCCTCTCAATCAAGGGCTACTTATCGAAGCATTATTGTTAATTGGATGTCTACTTAGGAATGATCATAGCAGCTTATCATTGCAGTTTGTGTGCAGGAGGTAAGTGCATGCCATGTTCTGGCCCAACAGCATAAGCGTAATTAACAGAGCCCAACACAAAATACAAGGTTCTTTGATCAAAGTTTTAAAAAATGCTATTAAAGATACTAAAATATAAGGTTTCTTTTCTTTCGTTTCTTTTTCAGATTCATCTATTTTTAATTATTCTATGGNAAGAAAATTTAAATAATTAGCATGAATCTTACAAATATTTTGAAGTGAAGGGGGAACTTTGCTTTGGCCCAAGTTGGTCTTGAACTCCTGAGCTCCAGTGATCCATCTGCCTCAGCCTCTCAAGTGCTAGGGCAATTGGCCTGCCCCAGAGTGCCTGGCATCTACCATTCATTTTTAGGTTTTGCATTGCTGACTATAAATGCAGATAGATGTGCCCTTACCTGGCATTCATGCTTACTGAACTTTATAACTTCTATGTTGTAGTTGGATTTGTATGTTGAAATACTACACACAATGGACTCAATGGTTTTTGTTTTACTCCCTGATCATAGCTTATCAATGCACTCTNTCTTTACCTCAATGATGAGGAAAATGGGCTTAAAGCCAAGGGAGTAGAGTGGTCCTGTTGTTCTCATCGTGTTTTCCATCATGATTTTCAATGCAAATGGCTGCAGGGAAGTAACAACAATAAAGAAGACTAGGGTGAGCTTTCTAGGTTATTTGTATTTCTCTCTTCTTTGACAGGAGTAAAAAGTTTGCAAGTAAATAGGATTCTTAGGAATTGCAATTTGGGGAGATACAGGTTCAGATCATCTGAATGTGGATTCCAAATCTTTACGTTTCTGTGAATCTCATCCCCTTCTTTCTGCCATCAGAACAGTGTTGGATGTAGTCAGTCGTCTTACTCAGTTGTAGGTGGAATGTGATTAACTTGTTCTTGCTTTGATTGCCCCGAACTCTGTGCTTGTGAGGCATAGTGGACACTGTGTGTGAACAAGACAGCAAGGAAAAGAGGACTCAAATGCTGTGTTCATCTGTGCTCACATGCATGCTTTATTGTTACATCAAGTTCACAGATAAAGTTACTAAGACTTTCAAGATGGGGGCTGGAAAGATGGCTCAGTGGTTAAGAGCACTGGCTGCTCTTCTAGAGGACCTAGGTTCAATTTCGGTCTGTAACTCCAGTTCCAGGGAATCTGATGCTCATTCCTGGCCCCTGAGGGCACCCAGANCCCNTCCATCTAAACAACAAAATAAAGACTTTCAAGAAGACAGCATTAGTTGTTAAACTGAGTTCAGGGCTTTTCCAGGCCCTGTGCACCTGTGTGACACCACAGGTTGTGTACCCAGGGGGATGGCCCTTCCTACACCATCATGGGGCAGTTACTTTCCTCAATAGTTTACACATTTTAATGAATTTAACCCTTTCAACAGGTGCACGGTTCATAGTTGGTCTCTATCTCACTGTCTGACTAGAACTCTTTGTAAATCTTGTAAACTTCAAGATTGATCTCAGTGTGTCTTTGTCTAGAGCTGTGTTGTCAACATGTCTCTTGCTTTCTCATATTTACCTGGTGTGTTTGGGGGTGAAAAATCAGGAAGACAACAAAAGAGTCATTGTTACCGAAATGGCATAATTTAAAAGACTATATATGTTTTATTTGTGCATATGTGTGTGTATGTATGTGGGTGTGGGTGTGCCACGGTGTGCATGTGGAACTCAGAGTACAACTTGCAGGAACTGGTCCTCTCCTTCTACCACGTGGGTTCTGGAGATCAAACTTGGGTCATCAGGCCTGGCAGGAAGTGCCTTTATCCACTGAGCCATCTCACTGGCCCTGAAATGGCATAGATTTTAAAGAGTTATTATTTCAAAAAGTTGGCAACAAGATGGTTATTTTATTATTTAAGTTTATCTAGACTATGATATACCAGCTGAGAATCTTGCTAAGTTATAATCAAGAAGTGTCTCATCCATCTTTTTGCTCTATGACCCTCACAGGCGGCTGTCCCAACTTTAGGTGTCATAATCACATTCTAAGGAAAAAGGAAGCAAGTACCTACCTTCTTAGCATGTCCTTGGTGTATCTATCTCACTGTCCTCAGCTGTACGTCGGTAGAGAAAAGCAACGGGAAGGGTGGTGACAGACTCTTGGCTGGGCCATCCAAAATGTCTACTTCAGCTCTTCCCTTTGATCTGTGGCATTCCCATGCTCCCTTGCTCATAAAGTCAATTCATGTGGAACATTAATCCCTTCTTCCACAGAAACAACTCTAAATGTCATCTAGTTCCTACNTGAAGATCAAAGGCCAGATCTCCAGTCCACATGTCCTTGCAAACATATGTTGAAAAGTAAAGACACTGAACATGCTCACTGTGCGGCGGCGGGGAAGAAAGGCTAGCTACAGTAAGAGCTCTCTCCCATCTGTAAAGTCAAGGATGGAAAGAAACAGCCCATATTTCATCCTGCAGACAGCAGGAATGAGGTTCTTCTGCTTAGGCTGTGGAGTTTCATTTCTCAGACCTCGGCTTTGCCTTCCAGGCAAATCCTCCTTGTCTTCTGGTTATATATCATGGGGGAGACGTTTCCTGTGAGCCCTCATTTAGCGACACCTGAAATCAACATTTAGCAGAATACTCTCCTGGGATACTGCGTCTGCAGCCATGTTTCTGTCGGTTTCAATTCAATCTTGGAGGGCTACTAGTGACAGTTTGCTAACCTCCTCGAGTTTGTATTCTTTCACTGACGGATTTTCTTGTTTTGAGTTTGTTTTTGCAATATGATTTCCCTGCAATAACTTGGCTTCTGGGTTGGTTTTCTTTCACTGGTNCCTTCAGGACCACGCTCTACCAATCTCAGCCCTGCTCTGGGCTCTGAGACGCTGACCTGGGCGTGGCCTCAGTGATTTTCCTGCCTCTAATTTTGCTGTGGTACTGCCATCTGAAGTTGCTCAGAGCGAGAGTGAGAGCAGAGTGTCTTCAGCCCAATCCTCTTTTTCAGTGTGTTGTCCTGGGCCTGAGAGAAGCAACAGCTCCTGCCCAGCAGCCAGCAGCTGTCTCAGACTAACAGTTTCCTCCTCTTGCCCTCAGGTTCAACAATGGCAGTGGCCCCTCTCCCTCTGCCTCCTCTCTCCCCGTCTCTCTCTCTCTCTCTCTCTCTCTCTCTCTCTCTCTCTCTCTCTCTCTCTCTCTCAATATGCTCCCTACATCTTTGTCAATAGCTCTCTTCAGATCACTCAACTTCAGGGTTCTACTGTTTCCTGCCAGCATCCTATCTGCTGTGACATCCAATTTGTTTCTAGCCAAATGTGTGTGTAGATACATGTATTCTGGAAAAACGGCATAACATCTTGAATAGTTGGAGAATGTGAACTTGTTTTCAGTAGAGAGAGAATCAAATCACTTGAAGGTTATAATTATCATATATCCAAAACTATTATTAACATGCAGATAAAAGCCATATAGAGCCAAGTGTGGTAGCACACACCTTTAATCTAGAAACGCAGGAGGAAGAGGCAGGAAGATCTCTGTGAGTTCGAGGCCAGCCTGGTCTACAGAGCAAGTTCCAGGACAGCCAGGACTACACAGAGAAACCCTCTCTTTAAAAAAAAAAAAAAAAGCCATATAAAATATGGAAGAAATAAATGATGCAATGGTATGGTGCCATTCAAATTCATGAATGGTTTTAAAAACTAATGAGAGGTAAGCTGGGGGTGGGGTGAGGGGTGCTACCTGTAACCCCAGCATCTGAGAGGACTAACAGATGAGGCCAGCTTTAGCTACATAGCAAAACCTTGGGGCTGGGAAGATTAGTGAGACACTGATATATCTCTGTTCCTTCCCTCTTCCAGCCGAGGAAAGTGAGATCTGAAGAAGTTAAGTAACTTTGGCCAAACAACAAGCCACAGATCTGGGATTTGAACTCAAGAAGTTAATTCCAANGCCTGGGCTCACAGCTCCTTCCACTGACTCTCTGGACAGTATCTGGATAAACGGGGCTTTAGACAAGTTGGTCAGAGATAACACAAGCATTTCAAACCTCGAATCCTAAAAGTTGAAACCACAGAGTGTCCTGTAATTTCTCACAGTTAAAAAAAGAAACAGTTTTAGAACTAAGACAGAAACTCAAGATCTTCAGAAAAACCACAGGATTGTGTGAGTCCTCGACAGCAGCCACCACAGGCAGGCTGACCTAGTTCCTCAGGGCTCCCCTAGCACTGTGAGTTTGCCTTTTATAGCTCCTATTATGATGTAATTGTTTTCATATGTCTGTCCTCTGGTGTGTCAGCTCATCAAATAAAAGAAATTATGTCTTATTCGTCCCTGTTAGGGCTCTGTGATATGGGTCATTTAAGGCCAATTAATAGCTAATCCACATTCTGGGTAGTGACAGGAAACATCTTTCAGGTTTGTCATTGGCTAGTACATATTTTAGGGACCAATTCAAAATTTACTCTCAACAATACTAAGACAGGTAATAAGAGTTAATATAAACTTACATAAGGAGCTAGGCATCAAGTGAAAAAAGCAACAACAAATAGCAAAAAGTTTCCTTAAACTGAACTTTAGAAAAGAAAANAATGAATCAAGAAAAGAGATTTTTATAAATAATGTCCTAAAAGTGTTCTGGTTTTATAGCCAGCTCAGTTGGCCTTTTGTGTGACTCTTCCCAGGCCAGAGAAGCGCATGGAGCCCTGATCACTGTATCTGGAGGCCGCAGAGACAGTGCAGGGACAGTCCACAAATGTTCCGGACCTATTGCTCGTTGAGCCCAGAAAAATGTATTACTGGAGGCTTTATTCATCTCTCTTCTTCTTTCCAGTGGGCTGGGNGCGTTGGCAGGAGCTGAAGGGCTATAGCAATGGTTGGTGGTTGATCCAGGCTGCTGTATTTGAGGAGCTGAAGGGCTATAGCAGTGGTTGGTGGTTGCTCCAGGCTGCTGCATTTGTTTTTAAGAGCAGTGAGAACTGGTATCTACACAGGGCAGATTCCTTCCATCTGGTTCAACAAATGAGTTTGGGCACATGCAAGCTTCCATTCATCTAAGCACAGAGGAACAACCATTGGCTCAGTAAACACTGCCTGAATGCCCCCTTCATGGCAAACGTCTCACCTGAAAGATNAAATACTTTGAAGTATTTGAATAGAATGCTTTGAAATGGCTTAAAATCCACAAGGAAGGCAAGACAATCTCATTTGGAATAGTGAGTAGGGTAAGAGAGAATATAACTTTTAATTTTTAAAATTAATCTTTTAATTTGGAAACAACTGTAGATCACACACAGTTGTAAGAAGTTACTTTAGCCATTTTCCTCCTGATGGGAACATTTTACCATGCTACAGTGCACACTACCAAGACCATGACATTAGCTTGACTGCTTGAGATTAGCGCTGCATCTAGCTGTCCTTGGAGAAGCTTCATACTGGTTCNGTGACTCAAAGCAAAAACCTAAGACTGGCCAAAGTATGGAGAATAAGAGATGGTAGAATGCTTGGCCCTAAATGGAACAAGCTATATCACCCCCTCCAAGGCTCAGGGAGTATCGCAGAGCAGGCAGGGGGGATGTGGGAGCTGGAGGATGGGAAGTATGCAGCTCGAAGTCTTCTGAACAGCCATGGCCATTGTACATGTGACCTCACTGAGCTACAGTCACCAGCACAAGATTGGGTGAAGGAGGGCCGTGAGGCCTCCCTCAGGAAATAGCGGCAGTTCAGGGTTGCTTGGGAAGGGGTGTCATTTTCTTTAGTGGTATAGCCACTGATAAGTTGCCTGTGCTCCAGGAAATAGTCTCCTCCTACTCACATCCAGGCAAGAAATTCTCATTAAACTCAGTCGGTCACACACAAAAAGGAGTCATAAAAGTAAGATGGGTGACTTTTGAAAAAAAAGGAGAACGGGGTGAAAACAACCAAAATTTATTATGCAATGTAAAATTGTCAAACAATAGAAAAAAAAATCAAGAAACCAGGATATCAACATCAATCCAGTTAAAATACAGAAACTTGCCTGGCAGTGGTGGCGCACACCTTTAATCCCAGCACTCAGGAGGCAGAGGCAGGTGGATCTCTGTGAGTTCGAGACCAGCCGGGGCTACTGAGTGAGTTCCAGGAAAGGCGCCAAAGCTACNTCAGTCGGTCACACACAAAAAGGAGTCATAAAAGTAAGATGGGTGACTTTTGAAAAAAAAAAGGAGAACGGGGTGAAAACAACCAAAATTTATTATGCAATGTAAAATTGTCAAACAATAGAAAAAAAATCAAGAAACCAGGATATCAACATCAATCCAGTTAAAATACAGAAACTTGCCGGGCAGTGGTGGCGCACGCCTTTAGTCCCAGCACTCAGGAGGCAGAGGCAGGCGGATCTCTGTGAGTTCGAGACCAGCCCGGGCTACCGAGTGAGTTCCAGGAAAGGCGCCAAAGCTACATAGAGAAACCCTGTCTTGGAAAAAAAAATACAGAAACTTCCATTGTTTCCATCAGTGTGAGGAACTTAAAGTCACCCTTCTGTAGACAGGCTCTCTCCTCCAGCTACCAATCCTCCTCTAATACAGTCTTCAATAGTCTCTTCTCCATGTGTATAAACAGGTAATTTCAGTGGAATTGTTCCATGCAACATCTTGACTGCCTTTCCTCACTCAGCACAACTCTCTGGAGAGCCACCGAGGNTGTGTGAATCATTTACTGCCGAGCAGTNTTTTCTGGTTTCTGTATCAGTGTTTGGCTATCTATCTACTCAAGAACATCTGGGTTATTATAGTACAGCTCTTGTGAATGTTCATAGACCAGTGTTTTTTAATGCACATGATTTTCATTTATCATGTGATAAATGCCTACGAGCTTGGATTCTGTGATAGTTAAGATTTAGGTTTCATAAGAAACTGCCAAACTATTTTCCAGAGTTCATGTACTGTTTTATGTTCTGTGGTGGTTTGAATGAGAATGGCCCCCATAGACTCATATATTTGAATGCTTGGTCCCCAGTTGGTAGAACAGTTTGGGAAGGATTAGGAGATGTAGTCTTGTTAGAGGAGGTATGTCACTGGGGGTGGGCTTTAAGGTTTCCAACGCCCACACCATTCCCAGTTAGTGCTCTCACTGTCTCTCTGTCTCTCTGTCTCTCTCTGTCTTGTGGTTATTGTCTCAACATTAAGCTCTCAGCACTGCTCCAATGTCAATCCTGTCTGCCTGCTGCCATGCTCCCTGCCNTGATGGTCATGGACTCTAACCCTCTGGAACTGTGAGCCCCAAATTAAATGCTTTCTTTTATAAATTGGCTTGGTCACGGTGTCTTGTCACAGCAATAGAAAAGAAACTAAAGTGGGGTGNTGGTGGCACACACCTTTAACCCCAGCACTTGGGAGGCAGAGGCAGGTGGATCTCTGTGAGTTCGAGGCCAGCCTGATCTACAGAGTGAGTTCCAGGACAGCCAGAGCTACACAGAGAAACCCTGTCTTGAAAAACAAAAAACAAAAAACAGAAAAAAAAGAAAAGAAAAGTAACTAAGACACATTCCTATCAACAGTACACAAGTGATCATTTTCCTTTTTGTTTTCATTATTTTAATAGATGTGTAGTGATACTTCGTTGCTGTTGTTTTAATAAACATTTTAGAACCATTTTATTTTCATAGAAAAAAAATNAGCAGGAAGTATGTGGACCTCCCTTACACCCCCTAACTGAAGGACATGCTCTAACTGATGAACNTGCAGGTTGTGGTCAGGCAGTCTAAGTCTACCTGGGGCTCAGTGTCAGTGTCTTACACCCCACGGGATGGACAAACGTGATGGCAGACGTCAGCCACTGCAGCAGCCTCCAGAGCAGCTTACTGCGGGAGGATGCTGGTGGTGGGAGAGGCTGCGTGTTTGGGAGGGCAGCATGTATGTGGGATACCTCAACCATCCTCTCAGTTTTTCTGTGAACCTAAAACTGCTCTAAAAAAAATCCTAAAAATAAAAACCCTCTGTGTTCTTCCTATTCATCTCTCTCTCCCTTCAGCCCCCAGCAACCATTCACTGTGCTTGTAATTTGAATTTCAGGATGGGAATTTGTTGCTCATCTTTTCCTGGGCTTTCTTGTCACACGTGTTCATTCTCTTTGGTGAAAATCCCTCCGTGAACTTTGCTGCTGTGCTAGCGGTTTGTTGATTGCTCTACTTCTGTGATTTAAGAGCCCTTCCCGCATAGCTTTGTTCAGATGCATGGCTTTCCAAGACTTCCTCTCAGGTTATAGCATGGCTTCCATCTCTCTCTCTCTCTCTCTCTCTCTCTCTCTCTCTCTCTTTGTGTGTGTGTGTGTGTGTGTCTTTGTCTCTCAAAATTTATTTATTATGTATACAGTGTTCTGTCTGCATGTATCCCTGCACGCTGGAAGAGGGCACCAGACCTCACTACAGATGGTTGTGAGTCACCATGTGGTTGCTGGGAATTGAACTCAGGACCTCTGGGAGAGCAGCCAGCGCTCTTAACCTCTGAGCCATCTCTCCAGCCCCGGCTTTCATCTCAGTAGGGGCTTTGGTGGAGTAAAATTTTAATTTTGATGAAGTCTCATCTATTACCTTGTTTAATTGATCAGGTTTTCTGATGCTGAGCCTAAGGGCTCTTAATTAAGTCTTAGTTACCAAGACTTCCTCCTGGCTCTCTCTTTTCCTAGGCTTACATTTTGAGCTACTTTTCCATAGAAGGTGTCAGACTTATGCTGATTCTATCTTTCTCCCTCTATGTGCCTACTTGTTCCAACTCCATGTGTTGAAAATGTTTCCTCTATTAAACTAAATACTTACTTGTCAAAGATGNAAAGAGTGGGCACCGTTTTGCATGCTNGATTCCAGGTTCTTCATTCTGCTTCTCTGATCTGTGCGCTTCTCTCTCCAAAGTCACACGGACAATTACTATCATGACACAAAGGTTGAAATTGAGTGACTTATTGATCCTACTAGATTATCTTCCAGTTTTTCAGCTAGTCAACTTCCTTTACCATTCAAAAAAATGTTTGAAATAATGTTCAAATCTACAAAAAGAAATTGCTAGTATTTTGTGAGGAATCGTGTTGTCTTGTACGTCAATAGGAAGAACTGACACCTTTCACTGTGAGTTTCTAATCCATAAACATGCTATACGCATAGGCTTACATACATGTTTCCTAGGTAAACAGTATGTCATCTGGTGGCAGTGGTAAACGATGCTGTGTTTTACATTTTTATTCCCATATGTTGATAGTAACTAGAGTAGCCTTGCTGCTACAGGTCAGTGGTGAAATCCTTGGCTCTTTTTCAATCTCCTCAGAAACTTTATTTTATGAAAAGGTAGATGCGTGAAAGCCCAGGGTGAGGAGTTAGATGTCTCCCCAGAGCCCCACAAATGCAGAAGCCTAGACTTCCCACTTGGTTTTTGTTGGCACAGGTAGCATGAAGCCATTGCATTTCTGTGGTGCTTGGTTGTTATTGTGTAAGTGTTCGCTCTCACCAAGGTCTTGCTTCTTTTTGGTCCTTTATAAAGATTTCTTTGGATATGACATTTGTTGGGGTTCCTTTGTCTGTGTCTGTCTGGAATTTCTGAGTTTGACCTGTTTCTTCAGGTCCAAGCCTGGGATATGGAAAACCTGGAAAATGTATCACACCTTGTCAGTTGTGTTTCCACATTCTCAAGGATTCTCTCTATTTCTCTCCGATGTTCAAACTCTTCTTATGTTTGTTTTATATATAATATATAGGGCTAGTTCTACTTAATGGGGAAGAATGTAGAAAAGAATATCTTTTTTTCTGGTTTTTCGAGACAGGGTTTCTCTGTGTAGCTTTGGCGCCTTCCCTGGAACTCACTCGGTAGCCCAGGCTGGCCTCGAACTCACAGAGATCCGCCTGCCTCTGCCTCCCGAGTGCTGGGATTAAAGGCGTGCGCCGCCGCCGCCGCCGCCACCACCACCCGGCAAGAATATCTTTTTTTAATCTATCTTATATATATAAATAAGGAAGCAGTGTGAGTTAATGAAGATTGACATGGTAGAAACAGTTTTGAGTCCAGCTGCAATGGCCAGTCTTGGTTGTCAATTTGGCTACATCTGGAATCAACTAAGACCCAAGCAGCTGGGAAAGCCTGTGAGGAATTTCTTGACTGGATCACTTGAGCTGGGAAGACCCACCCTAAATCTGGACCACACCTTCTGGTGGCAGCCCACATAAAGGACATGGAAGAAGCAAACCTTTGCTTTCTGGCCTGCCTGCCCTCACTCTCACTGGCAAGTTCACCTCTACTCTGTTGTATAGGCATTCCTTTATTAAGAACTTAGTCCTTCAGGATTCTAACATAGACGGAAAACCAGCTCTCTAGGAATCCTGTGTGACTCCAGCACCAGAATGGGCTTAGATATCTTCTCTCCTGGACTAAACAACTACTGGATGTAGGAAAAAGTGTTTTTGTGTCCCGCCCGGGCTCCCGCGTCCGCTCATCCAGCGGTCCCGCAGCAGCCACTTATAAATTAATCACTCAAAAGCTTATATTAATTACAACTGCTTGGCCATTAGCTCAGGCATATTACTGACTAGCTCTTATACTTAAATTTAGCCCATTTCTATTAATCTATGTTTTGCCATGTGTTCCATGCCTTTACCTGAGTCTCATTACATGTTGCTTCTTGGGCGGCTGGCTGGCATCTCCTGACTCAGCCTTTCTCTTCCCAGAATTCTCCTTGTTTGTTTATCCCGCCTATACTTCCTGCCTGGCTACTGGCCAATCAGCATTTTATTTATCAGTCAGTCAGAGCAACACATATTCACAGCATACAAAACAATATCTCCATCAACTGGATTCTTGGCCTTTCCATCAAGAGGCAGCCATTGTTGGACCTGGCTAGAAGTATCACACTACCTAGAGTGGCTTACAACAGCCTGTAAGCCATTCTAATACACACACACACACACACACACATGATATTACACATTCATTCTGTTAGTTCTGTTCTTTCAGAAAACCCTGAATAACACACTAGCCTTTTACAAAACTAGTTGAATGGGAGGGAGGGGCCCATGAAGCCCTACCCCATCCCTCCCTGTGGACCTACAGGCATACCTACTACTGGTTAGGTACACATAAGCCTGCAAATAATCCATTACCCAGACTCCTACAAGCAACTTTAATGAAACTTATTGGAGCAACTCGTTGGGACACACACACACACAACATAAAAGTAGAAAGGGGAACAAGTTGGGAAGAGAAGCATGAGGGACATTTCTCAATCAAACCACTACAATATCCATGTATGAAAATGTCATACTGGAACATGTTAGTATGCAATTATATATAATTAATATATACTAGTAAACAACCTTTTAAAAACGGATTGAACTAGTAAAAATAAGGAAGAAGAAGAGAAAGGACAGAGAGAGAAAAGGCATTTCTAAGAGGATGGGGTTGGGGTAGGGGTGGGAGGCCAGGGACGAATCTCTGCACCTGTGAGAAAGACGGCATGACTAGAATGGAGAGTGCATGCTAGACTAATGTGGGGACAACAGGAGACTNTTTTGTCTGTTTGGACCTGAGTGTTTGGTAATAACTTCACATATATTGAGTTATTTACTCTATTAGGCAAGCACTGGCTATTAGTATTTTACAGAGGAATGCTGGGGCTCATAAAAATAGCATACTATACCCAAGATCACATAATTAGTAAATAGTAGAGTCTGAAATAAACACAGGTCTCATATATATATATATATATATGATATATATATCATATATATCATATATATATATAGTATGCATTACATATATAATGTTTTTAGTCACCTGATCTTACTTCAGAAAAGACAAGAACTCAAATTTTGATCTCCTAGAGACACAGGTGATGAGGTTAAAGTCNGCGCCTTAGAAGATGAATAAAGAAATAAAATCCATATTAAAGGAAGACTGACCATTTAATGGAAGGAAGAAAACACTGAAGCTGAAGAAATGCTGTCGGTGCCTAGCTATGGCTTGCTCGTTCCATTTTGCATTTAATTCATTTATTCATCAAATGTTCACATGGGACATTTGCCAGAGCTCCACTGAGAAGCAGAACCAGGAAATATGCATATAAATATAAGTAAATATATATATATATATAATGTCTAGTAGTAGCTGAAGGACAGAGGAAGAATTTTTTCTGTAGAGAAACTTCAAATTGGGATTTCAACTGATTCAGTCTTGCCCAGCCAGATTATTGAAAGCAGCCTACAAAGCACATCTCCACAGCAGCGTTTAGACTACTGTTCGGCTGAATAACTGGGAATGATAGCCTAGCCAGGTTGACACAGAGAATTAACTGTCTCACATGCATACCATGTAGGTCACTCAGTCCCTGCCTTTGTGGAGTTTACAGTGTAGCCAGTGTAGCGACTGGAGAATACTTGCCACAGTAGCAATCCCAGCACAAATAAATGAAGGTAGAGGCTGGCTTCCCAGCATTCACATCGGGTAGCTCAAAATTGCCTGGTACCCTTGGAGGCCAGAAGAGGGCATCAGATTCCCTAGAAATAGATTTACAGATGGTTGTGAGCGGCCATGAGGTGCTGGGAACTGACTGGGGACCTCGGCAAAAGCTGTAAGTAATCTTAACTACTGAGCCATCACTCCAGCTCCACAAAATTCGCAGTTAATTCTTCTCCCTCTTCTCTTCACCTCTGCCCGATGCTCTCTCTTCTCCGCTGTAAAAGCAAATGTGTTTATTTACTTAATTTTTAAATTTGTATTTATTTACTTATTATTTATTTATTGGGACAGGGTGTGCCACCATGCCTGGTTATTTTTTCTAATATTTATTTTATTTCATACGTGTGAGTATTTTGTATGGATGTGCATGCCCAGTGCCCACAGAGGTCAAAAAAGGACTTCTGATCCCCGAGAACTAGAGTTACAAATGGTTGTGAGCTACCATGTGGATGCTGGCGACCAAATAAACCCTGGTCCTCTGCAAGAGCAGCAAGTGCTCTTAACCACTGAGCCATCTCTCCAGTCCCTCATTTTCTGATGTCAGCATAAAATCATATCCAGATAATACATTCATACTTATCAGATTGTGTATAGGTTCTGGCGATCTTATGAAAAAGTATTCCCTTCATATAAAATGCTAGAGAGAATCTGTACTGGGAGATGAACATTACAAATGGATATGCTGTGTCATAGCAAACTGTGTATTCAAAGAGATGGAGGCAAGAGAGTTTTCAAAGATAAAATAACAAGTATTACACAGTTGCTTTTGATGCAATAATCTTTGGTTAAAAGGACCCATAACAAGGGCACAGGTTAAATATACAGTTATTGGGCAAATGTCCTTGCAGAAGTATTTTCTACATAAGGTCACACAACTCTTTAAGGTTATGCTTCTGTCAGAGTGCATATTATTATTATTATTATTATTATTATTATTATTATTATTATTATCAAACATATGTGTGTGAGATCCCTCCTCCAATCCTCTGGACTGTTACTTTTTGCTAATTTGACATATGACTCCGTTTTTCTCCTGACAATTTTGATAGGACTAATTAAAAAGGCAGAGAAGAGGAAGAGTAATTGAAAGAGTAAAGACTTACCAGACAAGGTGGTGCATATCTGTAATCCCATTGTTCCGGAAGCTAAGGCAGGAAGATCAAGAGTTCAAGGCTATCCTGACCTATAAAGCAAAATTTGTCTCAAGAAAATGAAAAGAGGGCCAGGCATGGTGGCACACGCCTTTAATCCCAGCACTTAGGAGGCAGAGGCAAGTGGATCTCTGAGAGTTTGATGCCAGCCTGGTCTACAATTCGAGTTCCAGGACAGCCAGGGCTACACTGAGAAACCTTGTCTTGAAAAACCAAAAAGAAAAAAAGGAAGAAAAAGAATAGGGAACTGATGGTGAGAGAATGCATGTGTCCTACTGTTAGGGGAGGAGAAAACATTTTAAACAGTGGTACTGTTCTACCTCAGAAGATGGGAGAAGGGCAAAGAAGGACAACTGATAACTAAACTACCACCGTCCTGTGTGTAAGGTCTTTATGCTCCCAATATCCCCGAGAGTGCCTGGTACTCAGTAAACGTCTGGAGGCTGGAAATGTAGAGTTAACATGCTCAAGGTCCTGTGTTCAACCCTCAGTACTGAAAAGGTTAACAAATGCTTGTTAAATTAATAAAGAGTCATTTTCTAATACATGAGAAGCCAGTGAGCATGTGAGATTAAAAAGAGGTCTCCGGCTTAAGCAAATAGGATTAACAACATAATATATAATATATATAATACATAATGTACTGAATCTTAAAATCAAAACATATTACAAACCTCCAAAATAATGTGCCCCCACTTTATAGGTGAAGAAACAGTTCCAGAGAGCCCATTTTTCCAACTTACCATGTTTTGAACAGAAGGCATCTGCGTTAGCACAGGAGATTCCCTGTGTTGTAGCTCACAATGACTCCTCCCATTTATTATGTTCCTTCTTAATTTATTTAAAGATTTACTTTTGTTTTTATTTGTGTTTATGTGTGTGCATTTACACTTGTATGCAGGTGCCTAAGGAGGCCAGAAAATCTCCTAGAACTGAAGTTAAAGGTGGTTATGAGCCACCTTGTGGGTGATGAGAATCAAACTTGGGTTTGATTCTTAGCTGCTTAATTACTGGACTATCTCTTCAGCCCCCAGATTTTTGTTTTTGTTAAAAAACAAACTGGCCNGGCATGGTAACACTTCCCTTTAATTCCAGGACTCGGGAGGTAGAGGCAGGAGGAGCTCTGTGTGTTCAAAGCCAGCCTGGTCTACAGAGCAAATTCCAGGACAGCTAGGGCTGTTACTAAAGCCTGTTT
>LZPO01117036.1:190439-202365 GCA_001675575.1 Neotoma lepida
GGAAAGAAGAAATATTTCTGAATATTGAACCTGGCCTCAAGTTCCCTTAGTCAATTCTCCACATGCAGTATGTCTTAAATTCTCACACTGGCACCTGGCACCTCTGACCCTGCAAAAACAAAACTGTTGTGTTGCTATTGGGGGGAGGGGGGAGTCCTTTCAAGTATTACAGCCAGCAGCGAAGCTATCTGCTAAGAGGCAAGAAGGAAAACTTGCTTTAGCCCAATTTAATGAGCCAGGCTGGATTAAAGGTCTGGAGTCTGATGCCAGGCAGTTTATTGTAGGCATATTTAAACACGCTGCAATTTGGGAAAAAGTTTTCCGGTGTAACACAATTCCCAATGCACAAGGAGTCATAATTACATCGAAAATCAACTCGGTAGGTGTCATTTCTTCCAAGAAGATGGGTTCTAGAGATAGGCTACAAGTATTAGTTTAAGGACCTGGGAGAAGATCTGGTGTGGTCTCAGTCACCAGTGTTGAGGCCATTTGGGCTATTAGCCGCCTCTGGTCCTGGTTGTGGGAGCCCCTGGCCATACAAATAACATACGGGTCATTTAGACTGTTAGGTAACTCCAGTCCTGGTTGTAGGAGCTTGATATGGCCTGGCTGTTCAGATAATGCAGCTCACAGAACCATTAATCACCTCCAGTTCCCAGCCTTCTGGGTGGAAAAACAGGTTATACATCTTTTACTTTGAAAAGACAACCCTGCCTGCTTAACATTCCTGGTTTCCCTGGTGACCTGTGGGCACAAGGACCTTTGTGCTCCCAACACATGTTGCAGGGCAGGTGTGATTATTAGAGACACACACGTAAGATACTCAGCACTGGGTCTGATGTAAGATAGACCTTTGGTTAGTTTTAGGTTTGGGTGGGTGGCCTGTCAACTTGAATTGTCAGCTTGGTACTTCTGGAGTCACCTGATAGAAGAGACTCAGTTGAGGAAGTCCCTTGATCAGACTGGCCTGTGGACATATCTGTGAGACATTTTTCATGATTGCTAATTGACAGAGGGCCCTAGCCCACTGTGGACTGCACCATTATTTGGGAAGGTGGTCCTGGGATTTATAAGGAAGCCAGCTAAGCAAGAGCCTTTTGGGGAGCCAGCAAGCAGCATTGTTCCACAGTTTCTGCTTTAAGTTCCTGCTTGACTTCCTGCCTTGACTTCCCTTAGGGATGGACTGTGACCTGGAAATGTAAGCCAGACAAATCCTTTTCTCCCCTGGGTTGTGTTTGGTCATGGTGTTTGTCACAGCAACAGAACCTAATTAGAGCAGTGGCTTCAAAAACAGAAGTTTGTGTTTTATTTCTGGTTTTGCCTCCGAAAAGGACAGCCTATATTGTTTGCAATTTGGTTTATTTTTTTAGTTCAACAGTATACTGTGTTGTTATCAGTTCTTTTTTTCTCAACTGAAAAGATGCCCAGGAGCAAATGACCAGTCATATATACATCAAATAATTTCCATACAGTGCACAATGCACTCTGATAATACATCAGCATGCAAGTCAGATGCACCATAGATTTTCCAGGAAGACTCAAGACTTTCTGTACTGAGAGAGGTATATTAATATTAATATATAATAAATAATAATATATTAATATTTGTCAACTTCTCTCCTGTAGGTGAATGTTTTGTCTGGGTCCCACCAGGCCCCACGCGGTCCAGCCCAGCCCCGCCATCCTGCAGTCACTTGTAAAATAATTACTCAGAGGCTTATATTAATTATAACTCCTTGGCCATTAGCTCAGGCTTATTGCTGACTAGCTCTTACACTTAAATTAACCCATTTCTGTGGCTTTACCAGTCTGCAGGCATGTTGTTTCTTCAATGGCAGCTGCNNTCTCCTGACTNAGCCTTCCTCTTCCCAGAATTCTCCTTGTCTGCTTATCCCNCCTNTATTTCCTGCCTGGCTACTGGCCAATCAGCATTTTATTTATCAATCAATCAGAGCAACACATATTCAGAGTGTACAGAACGACATCCCCATCACTCTCCTCAGCTTTCCTGTAGTGCAGATTCTTGAGTTAATATTCATTAAGCACTGTGAGCTGCAATAAGGAAAAGATGTCATAGGAACACAAAGAAATCTTAAATAAACAAATAGCTTAAGGTGGCCTGTTGGAATCCTCACCAAGAAGATTGTGANTTTCACAAATAACTCCACACACAGTTTTTTCATAAATGTATGAACTAATATATAAAATAGAGAACAATTTTAAATCCATGAATGTTTCTATTTAAGCTTTTTTCCTGTGTATCTGTGCATTGCATGCATGCAATGCCCTTGGAGGCCAGAAGAGGGCAATGGATCCCCTGGGACTAGAGTTACGGATGGTTGTGAGCTGCCANGTGGGTGCTGAGAATTGAACTGGGTCCTCTGGAAGGGCAGCCGAGCCATCTATCCAGCCCCTATTTAAGCTTTAAACACCTCAAAGGTAATTAGTCGTTACAATGTTCATAAATTCTTTATGTGCATGCATGTATGATGTATGGTATGCATGTAGGTGTGTGTACATACATGGTGTGCACATGTCATGGCATGTGTGTAGAGATCAGAGNACAACTGTGGGTGTTTGNGTTCTACTGTGGGTGTGTCTTTGAGACAGGGTCTCTTGGTTGTTTTTCCTCTGCATACAGCAGGCTAGCTGTTTTCAGGGGATTCTCCTGTCTCTACCAACCATCTCCCCACAGGAGCACTGGGCTATGGGTGCTCATGATGCAGCCAGTGTGAATTCTGGGGATTTGAATGCAGATCCTCACACTTGGGTTGCAAGAACTTTTGCCCACAAGCCAGCTCTTCCACCTATAGGTTCTAATGAAAGCGCTTCACACCTATGTTAGGTCCTCATAACGACGCAGTCAAGATTCATCACATTTCTGAATATTTATTTTATTTTTAATTATGTGTAAGCATATGTGTGTCTTTGTGTGGATATGTGCTTGTGAGTGCAGGTATGTACCCCACCTGCAGAGACCCGTGATATTGACTCCTTTGGAGCTGGGGTTACAGGAGCTTGTTAGCTACTTGACAAGGATGCTGGGAACTGACAAGCAAGTCTTCTGCAACAGAAACATGAACTTAACTGCTGAGCCATCTCTCAAGTCCTAGATTTCATCAAATATTTTATGTGATGGCATTTATGATCAAAGCAAAATGCCTTAATTAAACAAATAATTAGCCTCGAGAAGAGGAATGAATACAACAGGCCAATTAGTGAACTTGTTAGCTGTTCCTTCCTGTGATGAGACNGATAGCCATTCCAGGTGCAGCCAGAGAGTGTAGTTACTGGTGTTTGGGGAATAACACAGGGTCCTCTGCAGTACACAATGGCAAAACAAAAACATTAAGGCGAAGTGATGAGTTTGAACACAATGTAAGGAAGCAAAAGTCAACCTCAGTGCTAAGTTCAAGCCATGTTCATTATCTGTGACCTAGCCTGACCTGGCCTCAGTTTCCTCAATTGTCAACTAGTGGCACTGCATTGGATAACGCTAATGTCTTTTGCAGAGTTAGGAATTCCCCTTGTCCGATGTTATTTTTGAAGCCCTTTGCTTCCTAGCACTGGGCCTGTCAAACAGTACCGCTGCCAGCGATTTACGAGGCAGATCTGTCAGTGCAAGAGGGAGGCTTCTGCCTGATCTGGTTTTGTTTACGGTGGCAACATTTCAGCGCATCCTCTGTGCTTTCAGCAGGAAGCAGCCAGGCAGCAAAACTGCTCTAGCATAAAACAAATCCAGCTGCAGGGCATCGTCACAATGCTCCCTGTGTGTTTTCCAATTTAGCCTGCTATTAACATGGTAAAGCACAACTTAGAACTGCGGAGTGGGGTCTTCTGTTAGGAAACAATTCCAGGCTTCTCCCTGCTGGCTTTGGGGTGGCAGCAAACGCTGGAAGAGAAGGAAGAGGCACTGAGAGAGAGGATGCCATGTGATGCCCTCCTGTCCCAGCACTCATTATCTGAGCCTCATGTGGGGCTTCAGCTCTGTTCTCCCTGTGACCCAGTCCAGCAGCTCAGGTGGGCCAGGTGGGAGGGAAAGGGAGCAGGACTGATCTGAGAAGCTAGGGTCCAGTTGGTGTGAAATGTAGAAGCAACTGGCAAAGAAGTTATCAGAGAAGGAGAAACGGTGTGCACCAGGCAGGGAGGAGAAGGTGGCCGAGATGTATGGATGATAACTGATTCTCGGTGGCCTTGCCTTTAATAAAAGAAAAACAAGAACTAACACAGAGAAAATGGCAAAAGGCCAGGTAAAGTCCTGAGGACTTCATGGTGCCATTGAGATCAGGGCAGAGGGACCCAGATCAAAGTGGCTACTCCCTAGGAATTGTCCTCGGCTGCAGGGAGGGACAACAATGTCATATCGAGGGACAACTTACACTTAACAATTGGTCCATGTTGGAGGGTTGAGGAACATAAAGGGCTCAGAGGGTACTCCCCAGTGCATTTCTGCATGCTCCTGAGGAGCTCCCCAGTGCATTTCTGCATGCTCCTGAGGGTGCTCCCCAGTGCATTTCTGCATGCTCCTGAGGGTGCTCCCCAGTGCATTTCTGCATGCTCCTGAGGGTGCTCCCTAGAGCATTTTTGCGTGCTCCTGAGGACACTCCCCAGTGCATTTCTGCATGCTCCTGAGGGTACTCCCCAGTGCATTTCTGCATGCTTATCTGCACCTCAGAGTATGCTTTTCCAAGAGCCCAGCTGCAGCACCATATAAAGTGTTGGTGCTCCCAGATACCCATGGTAAGATGACAGCAGGGTTTGAAACAGGGTAACAGGATTTACAGCTGTAAACCATCTCTCTGGTGGGAGTGTAGGGAAGGTACACTGAAGTAGACAAACAGAGGAACAAGTAAACTGTCCCAGAAACAGAGGTGTGTCACTCATGGAAGGAAAATGCAGAGTAACTGAGACCCAGGGGTGATTGAATCATTCGATAATAATGAGTGAGGAGTAAGAGAAAGAAATGGATGTGTTAACACACTTGGCTAGGGTGCAAACACACACATCCTCTCCCCCATTCCCCTTCACACTCATTACTCCCTGACCTCCCCTCAGCATCCTTCCCTACTGACGGTATGGTTATGAGGACCAGACTTCATAGACAGAAAGCACCTAAGGCTTGAAGACACACNGTTTTCCGTGTGATGCTCACCCACAGCTGTAGCTTTCCAAACAGTTACAAATTTTATCTGCAGCTCTTGAACAGAGCTCACGNAGGGCCACATGGCAATCATGTTNACACTGGATGTCACCAATGGATGGCTGATTTCGGGATGACGTAACTGCCAGCACAGTAAGGGCACACTCATCTCTTCCTACTTGTCGCTCTTTTGTCTGTTACATCATATTGGCTTATTCTGTACATCTTCAGCATGCCTTGCAGCCTGTTGCTATCTGCAGTTAACGCACCTTAAGAATTCTACTTCTGTCTCGTGCGCTTCTAATTTAATCAGTATTTTACTTAACACATCTTAACGTGTTCTGCCTGCATCTCATTTACTTACTATCAATGCTTCACACCTCTAATGAGCTGCTGACATCCTGTTTGCCTGTTTTGTCCTTTATAGAAAAACTGAATACTCTCACATACTTCAGCAAACACGCATTGCAAATAGAGACTGCTCTGGTGATGGAGATCAAAAGGGGACTCCACGAAATGTAATGTACAGAAACAATGGCTGATCAGATGTAGCCAGTGAACAAGATAGACACAGCTGGGTGGCTGATCAAATATCTTACTCCATTCCAGTACAGAGGCTAGAAAATTTTGAATATTCANTTGTGGCCTCTCTTGCGGCTGGGGTGGTCGTAGGTCANGGTTCTTCCAGTGAGANAGATGTGGGATGTCTGCTAGGGAAATTCAATGAAAGTCTTTGCTTTCCTAACAATGGAAGAGACAAAAACCAGGAGCCATCCCTCAGGTCTCCTTCCTGCAGTAAACGAGAATGTGATGCTTGGAACTGCGACAACCATTGTGTCACATGGTGTGACAGNAGAAGCCACTGTGCTAAGAATGGCACAATGGAAACACAGGAAGAGTCTGGGAATCAATATCTTGGAGCTGCTGTTCTGGCCTTGGACTGCAACCTAAAGACCTATTGTCCTGGGAAGAAATAAATTCCCATCATCAAACCACCATGAGCTCTGCTCTCTGCTGTTTATTATACTGAATACACCCTAAATTTTCAACTGAGTGGCCAATCTCATTGCAAAGGACGCTGGGAAGTTCAGCCTTCATTTTAGGCGGTCCTGTGTTAACTGAAAAGTAGACAGTCTCTCTAATCTAACAGTGTGCTCAGTAGGGGGATCCCAGTTGACNTGAGCCAGGTTTGTCTTCTAGAACCCATAATTACAAACCAATTTAGATAAAATAGAATCTTGAATGGACAGTTCTGAGCTCAATATTTCTAAAAAGCGCCCCAGGTAATCCTAGTGAGAAATCAGGGTTGAGGAACTGTGTCTAATGATTGCATGTTTGGGGACAAGGTGGTGGCCGTCCTTCCTCCCTCCTAAGCCTGTATTCTGTTGAGCTGCAGTGTCTGGGTCACAAGAACACCAGACCATTAGGAGCAGAAAGTGCCTGCTTCCCCCTGGAGATCGGCTGTTACATCAGAAATCTGGAAAAACAAACTACAATGCTTTCTAGAACAGGAGACTCGGTGACATTATCATTCTGTTACATCTTTTTGTCAGTCAGGAGAAGTGGTACCAAAATCCCCCTCTACATAGCAAAGAGAAATGCTCCCCACACCATCCTTCAGTCTGAAGTTGTTTATTAGTCCAGGTCTTGCTATGTATAAGCCAGATCAGCTCTGAACTCACCNTGTGGCCTGGGCTAGCCTCAAATCTGCTAGTCTTCTGCCTCAACCTTTACAAGTGTACATCAGCCAGCATACCTAGGTTTGCTTCCAACATTTTTTTCTTTTTTGTTTTGTTTGTTTGTTTGGTTTTGGTTTCGTTTTGAGACAAGGTTTCTCTGTGTAGCCTTGGCTGGACTGGAACTAGCTCTGTAGACCAGACTAGCTTTGAACTCACAGAGATCTGCTTGCCTCTGCCTCCAGTACACTGGGGTTAAAGGCATGCACCGTCATCATCCAGCTTTCCAACATTTTTCTAACAGAACTCTTTCTGTACAGTAAGCATCTCCACCGTCCCCCAGAGCAGGAAGCATTTCTGCTCAATTCAGCATGACTTCATTCAGCAATAGGATATCTGACCTCACAACTCAGGTATACAAAAATGTAAAAGTCTGTGTTGTCCACGCTGACTCTTAAGTTCTTGTTTGGCTCAGTAGTTGTTTAAGCAGAGTCTGACTCTGTAGTCTAGAACTGCCCTGGAATTATGTAGCCCAAATGGCTACTCATGGTGCTCCTACCTCAGTGCCCAGGCACTGGGATAACAGGCCTGTGCCACCAGGTCCATCCCACCCTCTTTCTATAGGGAGCCCCTATTCCACTCAATGGCAGAACTGGAAACAAGTCAATTCCTGGTAAATTTGATCCATTCTGGGTTTTTCTTCCTCCCCCTTTGCCCTGAGGAGGAAACTGAGGAACATCTGGACATGGACAGACTTCATCTAGCCTTGGCTGTCATCTGTCCATGCTGGCATCNTCTGCTGTGTCTCTATTCCCAGGAGCCATCAGTTGTCAGCATCTATCCCTGTTGGCATCCACAGAGGCAACTGAGCTCCCATCTGGCCTCTGATGTGGGGACACCACTGACATCTGCTCTGGGGCTACATCTTCCCAGCAGGAAGCGTCTCCTAATAGGTTGGACTTCTTTTAGGTACTTCTGTAACAGCCTTAGGCAAGAGCTGATAGAGTCCTGACTGCTGAGCTGTGTGGGAAACTCAGAGAACTCTCGGCCCTCTGAGCCTTTCCCTGCCAAGCTAAGATTTCCCCTCCAGTCTCACTAGATCAGTGGTTCTCAACCTTCCTCACGCTGTGACCCTTTAATACAGTTCTTCATGTTGTGGTGACCCCCAACCAGAAAATTATTATTATTTTATAACTTATTTATTTTTATTTTATGTGCATTGGTGTTTTGCCTGCATATGTGTCTGTGTAAGGCTGTCAGATCTTGGAGTTACAGACAGGTGTGAGCTGCCATGTGGGTGCTGGGAATTGAACCTGGGCCCTCTGGAAGAACCGTCAATGCTCTTAACCACTGAGCCATCCCTCCAGCCCCCATAAAATTATTTTNGTGGATACTTCATAACTAAGTTTGCTACTGTTGTGAATCATAATGTAAATGTCTGTGTTTTCCAATGGTTTTAGGCAACCCCATGTGAAAGGATTGTTCAACCCCCAAAGGGGTCGAGACCCACAGGTTGAGAACTACTGCACTAGGACAAGGTATCTCTGATTTTCAGCACTTTGTGGGAAACCCTCTGACAAGGAAAAGAAAATTCTTTGTTCCTTTAAGTTTTCTCTTTCCCNAGTACCCATCCCCACCAACCTAGAAAGGAGCTGTTCCAGGGTGTTCCCTGAGAGCCACAGCAGGGAAGCTCCTCTGCTCCCTCACCCTCAGCCCTCAGCATGTAGTCAAGGAACAGGAAAGATGGAGAGGAACAGAGGAGGGGCAAAAAGGACTAATTCTTTAATATACATACATACATAAATTAACTTAGATTATTAAGTTTATTAATGCATCATAGCTATTCAAATACATTAGCATNTCAGAAGTATTATTCTACCACACTGAGGTAGTTTTAATGAGAATGGAGCCCCATAGGCTCATATATTTGAATGCTTAGTCACCAGGGAATGGAACTGTTTGAGAAGGATTAGGAGGTGTGGCTGATGGGAGAATTCCCACAGAGCTACAGCNGGTTTGACCCCNGAGTGTTAGCACNTAGCTTTGATCTGCCCTTTGTGATNGCTACCTCCTGTCTCTGTACNTTCTGTTTGCAATCTTATCTGAGAGTTCTCCTAGGGGATCAAAGCTTATGAAAATTTGGTTTAGGGATAATCCAGAACACTGTGGTATCCTGAGAATTTGCATTTGGCATTGTCCCTCTGGGGGGCTTAGATAAGAAGCTTTGGTATACAGAATTGACTTGCTAAAGGTGTGAATTGGATAACAATAAAAGGGCCCTTTACTCGTTGAGAGAGCAGACCAGTCTGTAGAGTCAAATCGCCCCCTGCGGCTGGGAAAGGCTAAAAATTCATCCTCGAGGTGCCTTCGTACTTCTTTCCATGGACCCCAGTGAACACCCACACCCAATANACAACATGTGGCCTTTTTGGAGCTTTGTCACTGGGAGTGAGCTTTAAGGTTTCAAAATAATGTATATCCCTATGTTTGTTTTCTTTATTTTCTTTCTAACTCCCAGTGAAATCTTCTATCCAGGTAAGTTTCCACACACCCTTCTCAGAAGATTGCCTTTTCTGCACCTCCGTACAAACACTTGCAGTTTGCTTTGGCTCTGTCACTACTGCGAGATAACTCTGCACTGGTCTATGGCCTATGGCAATCTAAGATTCATATTGTGTCTTTACCGCCTGTCATAACTTCTGCCCCCAGAGTACCAAAGGAACCCAGTGGTGCAAATAGGAGTTACAGGAGGTGCTGTGACTTGAGTATGTGCTCCTAAAGTTCATGTGCAGGGGCACTGGGAAGTGGAACCTTTGAGACATGGCTGGGTCACAAAGNCTGGGGGTTAATGGATTAATGACTTACCATGGCGGTGGTTTTGCTACAGTGGGCTCTCTCTGGCTCGTATCCTCTGCCTTACTGTTGGAACACCGTGCAAGAGAATTCTGAGTGTGAGAAAACTCCAGGCAAATCAGACAAGAGTCTTGTGACCTCCGTTTCTTCCTAACATGGGTTGTTCTTGGAGTGTNTTATCATGTAGTGGATAGNAGTGAGTTGACTTCAGCTGTTGTTATTCATGTGCCTCTATGGAAAAACAGGTTTTTGTCATGTGAGTCTTGTCCTTGTGATTGTATACTTTACTCAGGTGACTCCTCTTAACCCTCAGAGTATAAATTGTCTGATGCTCTGAATAAAGTTGGCTATTGCATGAGACCTTAGCTGGCCTCATTTTTAGGTCCTGCTCTCCCAGGTTCCCACCACCAATTAGAGAGGTAAAAATCTTACCACATGATACCCTTCATATTCTAATGCAGAAAGAATTAATTAGAAACTAAGCCATTGCCGACACCATGGTCTTGAACCTCCTATAGTCCTAGCACGAAGCTGCAGCTGTCAGCTTCCTGATGGTGCACAATCATGTATAAACAAGGCCCGAGTCCTCTCTTGCTCTATCAGTTCCTCTGAAGTTCCCCCATGAGGCCCTGGGGGAAGGTTATAGGGATGTGTGTTTTGTGTGTTTCCATTTGATGATGTGTGCCTAATTTTACCTTGGTCAGATAAAACTGGTTCAGAATGGGCAGCTGCATGGCAGTTTGGTGACCTGATGTCGGCATACAGTCTCTTCTCAGGTAACATATTTATAGGCATGTGATGCACATGATGGCCATGATCTTGCTTCAAAATCCAAAAGCTCTCACAATGATTCATTCCTCATCCCTACGCAATTCTTCACGCATCAGTGGATCAACATCTGATAAAAACCCCCANGTCAGAGCCGTTGGCTCAGCAACCTAGACTAGGTGCAGAGGCTTCTCTTGTCTGGGGCCATACAAAACCAGTAGCTTTTGGCTCACTTGGCAAATGGACCCAAAGGAGGACTCAATTACCTCTAAAATGCCTAGAGGCTCAGTAGGCATTTCTTGGGTACCAGAGACACCAGGTGCAACAATTTAACCTTCCCCCAAGGATAGCTCAACATATCACTGTACCCCTAAAAACTTTCCTGAGATAGAAGGCCCTAAAATTTTAGTCAAATTTCTCTCCCAACCTTGGACACAAATGTTTTNCCAGTAACTCTGACGTAGTTGAGAATGTCTTGCTTATAAAGTCTAATCAACCCAATGTCATCAGTGGAGGGGCCAGTGTGATCTTGACCAAGAGACAGCCTATCAAAATACCTGTGGCCTAAGTCACCCCGTAGGGCTGAAGAATCACTGCACTCCTGAGACAGGGCAGTGGAGGTGTGCTGCTGGNTGTGTCGCAGAAAACAAATGGCTTCTGGTGGCTCTTGTGACAGAGAAGGAGGGAGAGCATTTCCTTCAGACCTGTAACTGCATACCACGTATCAGGAGATGTGTTCATTTCCTCGAGCAAAGAACCCACACCTGGAACAGCAATTGCAACTAGACTCACCACTTGGTTAAGCTTACAAAAATCCACGGACATTCTCCAAGCCCACCCACCTTCTCCAGAGGCCAAGAAGGAGCCTTGAAGGAGAGAGTGTGGTGGGAATCATCACCTCTGCCTCTCAAGTCCTCAGTTTTGGAGCTGTGTTTTGGTTTGGTTTGGTTTGATTCCCCGTCTCTCTGGGAATGCAGCATTGCTTCTGATGACTATTTTCCCCTAGAAGGAAGCCATCCTAATGGCTTCCATTCAGCTTTTTCCACCATAAAAACCCTCATTCTACAGCTCAGGGAACCAATGTGGGGAGACTGCCAGCTGCTTAATTATTTCTGTTCTAATTAAACATTCTGGAACCTGGAAAATAACTGCAGAATAGATTCGGGGACCCACTAGACTCACTAAGGAAGACATTTAAGACAAAATTCCAACCACCACCTGACCTGCATAAGCCTCTATTGTAGCTGGAAAACAGTGACATTTGGGATGCCCTGGAACCACTCTGGGTTCCCAGTGCCTAGTGATCCTTGAAGATATACTCAGCACAGTTACCCTAGTGAAAGACTGTCACCCCCTTTGGGAAGCCTGGGAAAATATTAATAATGTATGTGTTTCAGCACGATGGCATCCTCCCTCCAAGGGACTTGACCTCACCTTCATTCAGGGTGCTTTGTATCTGTTAAGAGGCTCATGTTGGGAATTAAGAGTT
>LZPO01117036.1:233664-268937 GCA_001675575.1 Neotoma lepida
AAAAAAAAAAAATTTTTGGAGCATTTGGGGTTATGATGCTGTGAAGAATATAATCCTTGTAGGCAGGGACCAGTTGAAGGGAGGTGAGGCACAGGAGAGGCCCGAGAGGGAGAACACCTAATCAGAACCAAGTATAATGACATGTGTATATGAAGATGTCATAATAAAAACCATTAGATGCTAACCTTAAAAATTAATTTAAAAAAATTATAAAGAGTGGTTAGTGGATCAGCCACCTGGGTGATCAGAACACACTTTGGTATTTACTAATTGTGGNATCTTATGTGAATTGCTTAATAACTCCAAGCTTTAGTCTCCAAAATTGTAAAATGAAGATAATAATAAACCCAACCGCCTCAAAGAGTTATTATGATAAAGTAATTAAAGGGAAGTGCTTAATTGTTTTGCTCGTCTATGTAAAACACTCTAAAAGGCAGCTGCTACTGTCTCAGTGACCACAAATCTAAATGTGCACCCTATTACATGTTTACAACTGATCCACCTTGTATCCCAAAAATAGGCCAAGGAACTCAACCTTAGACCACTGACCCATACTGCCTGCCACTGCCACTGGCAGTTGCTTTCCTCGGCGAGCCAGACTGAAGGAATGTCTACTCTGGATTAAAGTGATGGGGAGGGTGGAATCAGTAGTAGATGGAGCGGGGGTGGGGGGAGATGCAGTCAAAACCAGATATCAAATGTAAGCTGTTATTCTACTTCAGGAATTTCTACTGCAGGTCTCCATCATCAACTTTAAGGCAGCTTTAGACTAGTACATGCCCTTGAATCCCTGAGGTTGCAGCCAATGTGCATAAACAGTAGAGCGAATCTTAAATGGTCTTATTAATTGAAAAACACCAGGCCAGGTATTGAGGTAAATTCTGAAAGGTCAGAGAAAGAGAACAAGCCACAGCCAACCTCACCTTGCCAACTCCTCAGCTGATCTTGTTTCCTCAGACTGCAGGCTTCTGAGTCCTCATCTGAATGAATCTCAGCCTAACTGCTGCTCAAAGCCTAAAAGCTTAAGAGGCCTCTAGTTTCTGGTTCTCACGCCTTATATACCTTTCTGCTTCCAGCCATTACTTCCTGGGATTAAATGTGTGTGTCACCATGCCTGGCTGTTTCCAGTGTGGCCTTGAACTCACAGAGCTCTGGATGGATCTCTGCCTCNGGAATGCTAGGATTAAAGGCATGTGCTACCACTGCCTAACCTCTATGTTTAATCTAGTGGCTGTTCTGTTCTCTGACCCCAAATAAGTTTTATTAGGGTACATAATATTTTGGGGAACACAATATAATCACCACACAGGGCATTGTTCCAACAGCTCTTCTCCCTTGGAGCTGCTTTTGTGACATCCATGTGGCTGAACCCCCATGTGACTAGGGAAAAAAAAGGATGCCAGTCAAAGCAGAAGGGTTGTCATGAGTTCTAAGCCAAGCTGGGCTACCCAGTGAGACCCTGTTTCAAAGCCTCAAAGCAAACCCAAAAGGAATGCTTTGGGGACCTCACTTCATGCATCCCAGTATTTTTCTACAAGTGTGGAGAATGAAGAGGTTTCTTCCCCATACAGCACAAATGCAAAACATGGTTGAAACCTTGGCGGTGAGAGGAGGCGGGGAAGCGCCTGCAGCAGCTTGGGGACCGGGTCACTGCACCAATCAGCTGCTGCTTGGAGGGGGACTTCGGAGAAGCAGGAAAGGGTCGCTACACAGCAGACACTTCTGCCTTTCGCTCTCCAGACAAGCAAATAAATTAGGATGACAGGCAGAGCTCCCTGTGGGCAGGGAGTGGGGAAAGTGCTTAGAAGTGGGGGAGGGGCTCCCCTATAGACTCTTCTCTTTTGTGCAGGGTACAGGGAGAATCTATGGCTGGATGGGCTTGGCACTCACTGTTAGAGCGACAGGGGTCACAGAGTTCAATGCGGTGCAGTTTTATAAGTGAGACTCTGTGGCTGAAGAGATAGAAATCGATTTGTCAAGGACTCCAAGGGGTAATTAGAAACCAGAAAACCAAGTGCTGGAGAAAGGAAAGGGGGCTGAAAATAGCCTGATTGCAGAATTGTTGAGAGGAGAAAAACCCATCTGCATCTTGCATTCTAGCCCTGTTTAGGGATTGTGGCAGGTTGGGCCATGCAGGAAGGAAAGAGAGAAAAGGGCAGGGGCCACCTGCTGTGCTATGAAACAGAATAATGGTTAACTATATAAAGATGTGTTGCATTTATTTGTGTTGCAGAATAATTGTTTAACCATGTAAAGATGTGTTGCATTTGTTTAACTATGTAAAGATGTGCTGCTTTTGTTTATGCTGCATTTGTTCAGCTATGTTAAGGTGTGCTGCTGTTTCACCTTGCCCGCCTAAGGTACCTGACTGGTCTAATAAAAAGCTGAATGGCCAATAGCTAGTGGGATAGGCAGGGCTGGTGGGCAAAGAGAATAAATTGAAGAAGGAATNTAGGTTCTAAGAGAACAAGGGAGAAAAAAGGGAGACACCAGGGGCCAGCCAGTCAGGCAGTAGGAAGTGGGGAAGTAGGACATACAAAATGAAAGACATACAGAATGAAAGAAAGATAAAAAGCCCGAGGCAAGACATAAATGAATGAAGAGAAACAAGTTACTTTAAGTTAAAACAACTATCCAGAAACAAGCCTAAACTAAGACTGAACATTCATAATTAATAATAAGTCTCTGTGTTGTGATTTGGGGGCTGGCAGTCTAAGAAAGCATGCTACATTGCTGTATGTTTCAAGCTCAGAAAACCTAGAGCCCAGTAGTTTTGAGGGTTCTTTGTGTACAATGTGGAGTCAAACTTTACAAAACTGCAGGACTTCCTCNTCCATGATTGAACCACTGTAGTTCCTTAAGACTCTTTNAAAATGTCCTCATTGGTGGCAACTGAATGATAAGATTTGGGATAGAATATCCCTCATAATATGGCACCTTGGCATTTGAGAAAATGGTAGAAACAGAAAGATTTCTCTAAACAACACCTGGCCCTTTTGCTGTAAAACAAGTTAAAAAACAANAACAACAACAACAACAACAAAAAACTAGAAGTATCTCCTCTTTCAGTTTCTCTTTCTAGGCCCAAGGTCAGATTACTTCTACAATCCTCACCTCTTAAATGAGTCTGCTCTTTTATTTCACACTGGTTTTATACTTTTAAGGTCTCTGTTCAAATAAATTCCTGTGCGTACTGCTTTATGAGGCTTTGGGGCTCTGATTTGGGGAAGTTCACAATAGTTGCTTTAGAAGAAAAAAAAATACTTTAAATGCTTTAGAAGAAAAATAAATACTGAATTTTAAAGTTTTGTTTATTATTCAGTTAGTTTTTATTTGTTTGTTTGTTTGTGTTTGTCTGAGCAGAGTCTCTCAGTGTAGCTCAGGCTGACCTCAGAACTACTGTTCCTCCTGTCTCAGGCCTCCAAAGGCCAGGATTATAGAATGGCACCAACACGCTTGGCTTTAAACTTTTAATACTGGATTTCCCACCCATCCTCAATATTACAAANATACTATAAAAATAATCTTATGAAAGGATAACTTACCTTTATTTAATTGGGAAAAAGTAAGTCTATTTCCAGCTTTAGTTGCATGAAAGCCCTGGGTGCTAACTCTACTGTAACCCTGCTAGTAATGTCCCAGTCCTGCACTCAGTTACCACTGACAGCATTGGTAAGTTAACTACCAACCACTGTGTAAACACTGTAAACCCACACTTGTTTACCTCAGCAACCAGGCACACTTAGGGCTTCTGGATCTTCTGCCCAAACGCCATCATTTCAATAACACATCACAATGACCCAACATTGCCCAGCTTTTCAAAGTGCTTTCAGGAAAAGCCTCATTCTCAAGTGTCTTGTGACATGGACACAGGTGAGCACTGCTGTTCTGTATTGTTTTGTCTCCATCAGCTTGCTTCTTTTGTAAAAATCACATTTACTCAGGTGTATGTGCCATGCTCATGCACACACCATGGCATGCGTGTGGGGGTCAGAGAACGACTTGCAGGAGTCTGTGCTCTCCTTNCACCACTTGGGTCCTGGGGATTGAACTGAGGTCATCAGGCTTAAAGGCAAACACCTTGACCCTCTGAGCCATCTCACCTCACCAGCCCTGATTAGCTTTTCTCACTTCTGTCTTGAAGTTTCTATCGCTGTGAAGTTCCACGGCAACTCTTATAAAGGAAAACATTTAATTGGGGTGGCTTACATTTTTTAGAGGTTCAGTCCACTCTCACCATGGGTGACATAGCAGCGTGCAGGCAGACCTAGTGCTGGAGAAGGAGCTGAGAGTCCTACATCTTGACTTGAAGGCAACAGGAGACACTAGATGTGGCTTGAGCATATATGAGACCTCAAAGCCCACCTTCAGTGACACACTTTCTCCAACAAGGCCACACCCACTCTAACAAGCTGTGCCTCCTAATAGTGCCCCTCCTTTTGGGGCCATTTTCTTTCAAACACCACATTTTCTTCTTCCTCTCTCTCCCTCTCTTCCTCTCTCTCCTCCCTTCTTCTCTCCCTTTCTCCTTCTTTCTTCTGTCTAGCTCTCTCTCTCTTTCTTGGTTTTTAGATAGTGTTTCTTTGTTAGCCTTTTCTGTCCTAGAACTAGCTCTGTAGACCAGGCTAGCCTCAAACTCACNGAGGTCCATCAGCCTCTGTCTCCTGAGTACTGAGATCAAAGGCATGTGGCACCACTGCCTGGCTAGCTTATTTCTTAAAAAATAGACCTATGAACTCGGTAATAAATTTATNTAGAAAGGCATAAATTGAAAGTTAAGTTACTTTTAACCTTTTCTTTCTAACTGGAGGTATTTCTGGTGATGTGACTATTGTTAAAAGTTTTGCTGGGCAGTCATGGTGCATGCTTTTAATCCCAGCACTCAGGAGGCAGAGGCAGGCAGATCTCTGAGCTCAAGGCCAGCCTGATCTACAGAGCAAGTTCCAGGACAGCCAGGACTACATAAAGAAACCCTGTTTCAGGGGTGGGGGGAAGTTTCAAAATAACCCTTTATAAGTTGTTATGCACACTCTAACACAAATCTCTCTCCAAATGCCCTTCTACCCTGTTCATCCTCTCCCTGAAATGTCTTGTAATGCTGCCCAGGTTACTCTTGAATCCTGAACTCATGGACCCACACAACCTTCCCACCTCAGCCTCCTGAGTGCTGTGACTCAGGTGCTTGCCGGCACGCCCAGTTTATGTTCACACTTCAGAAACAAATTCTCAAAACANTTCCTGGGTGTGCTGGGTAGTTTTATGTCAATTTGACACAAGCTAGAGTCGTTTGAGAGGAAGGAACTTCAGTTGAGAAAATGCATTCATAAGAAAGGGCTGTGGACAAGCCTGTAGAACATTTTCTTTATTAGTAATTAACGGGGAAAGGTCCAGCCTGGGTGCTCCTAGGTTCTCCAAGAAAACAGACGGAGCAAGTCATGGGGAGCAAGCCAGTAAGTAGCTCCTTCCATGGCCTCTGCATCAGCTCCTGCCTCCAGGCTCCTGCCCTGTTTAGTTCTTGTCCTGACTTCCCTCAGTGCAGTGGAAACATAAGCCAAATAAACCCTTTCCTCCCCGAGTAGCTTTTGGTCGTGGTGTTTCATCACAGCAATAGCAACCCTGACTAAGACACCTGGTTTGTATCTTGCTTTTTCCCAATTAATTGTGTATCTTGATAATTTTCAATAAGCATCTATAGTGTAACTGAGCAGTGCTGGTACACGCTTTCAATACTAACACTCGGGAGGCAGAGGCAGGTGGATTTCTGAGTTGGAGGCCAGCCTGTTCTACAGAGTGGGTTCCAGGACAGCCAGGGCTACACAGAGAAACACTGTCTCGGGAAAAAAAAAAGAAAGAAAGAAAAAGAAAAAAGAAAAAAAGAATCTACAGCATTCTGCCTCATTCTTATCGGTCAGTCTCTTAGTGACAATTATCTAGGTTATTTCTANAGTTTTCTCCTACAAGCAATGCTAAAATAAGCACCCATACAGAATACTAGCAAAGACTTATACAGTGTANATAGTATCTTTCATATACATACTCCTTTTAATTTCACAATTATCCCATGAGGTAGAAACCACTGTTACCATATTTCCGTATGAGAAAATGGGTATAAATATTAAGTAATTTACCAAATTCATACAGCATGGGCTTGCATTTGGACTGGCTCTTAGACCCAAGCACTTCACAAGGACACTGAAGCACCTGTGTTGTGTGTCCATGATTAAAACTGAAAAGCCTGGAAGCTCTTTGCAACTAAAGGAACTGAGACCAGAGCATGGTTGCTTATCAGGGAGCAGCTGAACAGGAGAGGAAGCCAGGCCTGGTCTTAAATCTCAGCCTTGGATGGGGAGGGCTACATTGAGCAAGACTTTAGGAGAAATTTTTCAGAGAATAAGCAATAAGTGAGTTTATTCCTCAGGCCTCAGCTTAAACACTAGTAGGTAACAGTATTGAAGCCAGCACAGAATGTCTTTCACATAAAAATCTGTTTTGTAAGCTGCAAGTTTAGAATAAAATACCATATTTTATTCAATGTTACCACTCATTTTTTTTTTTGCAATTACCCCAAAGAAAATGTAGTAGTNGTGAGCTGAAAGTTTTGACTATGGGTATGCCAAATTTAATCCTACCCAACCGTTCATTCACCCTCATGTGGCCCAGAGCCAGCCCCCACCCCCTGGCTCTGAGTCTGCACGGCTGAACTCTGTACTTGGAACTGGCTTCCAGAGCACTGGGCAGTGCCACAGAGTCCTGAACAAAACGATTCCCAAGCCTCTTAGTTTAAATAGTTTAAGTGTCTCCTTCAGATCCTCCAAATATCTCGCACCTATACCACGTCTGGAAGAAAGGCCTTGGACTAAAAGGGCAGGAGGCTTCCCAATCTAGCCCAATCTTTCTCCATTACCTCAGGCTTTGTGGCCTTCTGACCGCTTTGCCACTTAAAAGCTCCTTTGAGTCCCAAGAGAACAGGCATTTCACCTCACGTCAGTACCTCCAACACCCAGACAGGGTCTCACCCACAGTGAGACCAAGGGCTGTCGGACCTCTCTCTCTTCGTGTGGGATCTCCCCTTCCCAACTATTCCCATTATTGCCCAGGAGACACCACTTCTCTAGCTGTGAGGTCTATAGAAGAGTCACACCTCTGGTGTTCCCTCCCAAAAGAAAGACTTGAAGCAGGTTCGGGGGATTTTCAAGTTCATTCATCATGTACCTAGGGTGTCAGGTATAATCCCAGACATCAGGTGTATAGACACAAACTGGNCAGACAGAGCTGCACTGTCGTGTGGATCACAAAAACAACATATAATGCTAAATGCGTGTATATTCCCAGTAGGTACACTTGACAGTCTAGTGACGGACAGTATCCGGGGAAGTGTCATTTAGAGTGGGAGGTCGGGAGGGCATCTCTGAGGGAACCACACTTCCATCTAAATGAGGAAGGGACTCAGCTACTTGCAGAATGGGAGGAAGAGAAGTTGAGACCAAGGGAACAAGTGCAAAACCTCCAAGACAAGAAACTCATGGAGCAGAAGACTCCTCTGGTCTCCTTGGTCAACAGTCTCCTCAGCCCTCGTTGGTTTTCAGCTCTGGTGCTATTTCCAATACACCCGCAGCTTTCAGCCAACNACCTCAGGCGTATGAATACCNAGTGCAGCCTGAAGGGGGTATTTATGCCCTCCAGACAACCCTTAATTTGGAGGGTAAGAGCTAGTAGACAAAAGCACCAGCCTTGCATTGTTTAACAGCTCGGGGAGACACCCTGTGTGCGTCTCAGGAGATCTCCAAAGAATAGAGGTCTGTCGCCAGGACCAGCCATCCAAANAGCGCTTACTTGGTTGTTTCTTCTCTTTCACCGTCTTCTCGTGCCCTCTCTCCTTCGGGATTCCTGCCCAGCTTTCAGCTGTGTCATTTCAAAGATGCCCGTGGTAGAAGGAGCTGACAAAAGATCTGAGCAAGGAGGAGCGTCAAATCAGACNGGGTTGGAACTATAGGGTGGTGACAGACCACAGACAGTTGCCGGCGACAGTGAGCGTGCCATACTCTGCTTCTCGGTAGAGAGCAAGCAGATGGGCACAGCAGGTAGTTCTAACAGAAGTCCAGCCAGCGGAGAATGGAGGTTCACGCTGTGAGGTTAGCAGAGGTGGCAAAAATAAATGGGCAGCTTGAGATAGATTTTAAAAGTAGGATGGCTGACACTGCTTAGTGATTGGCTGAGAAAAAGAAAGGGACCAAGGATGATTTTGTTTAAGGAGTTGACTGNGTGGTGGTAGCCTGAGAAGGGAAGGAACAAGATCGGGCAGGAAAATCAAGTGTGTAATTTTGTCTTCGTAAACTCTGAGATGTCTGCATGACAGCCAACAGAAACACCAAGTATGCGTTTAGATGGATGAGTCAGGACGCAATGGAATGGCAAGAGCGGTAGTTTGGGGGCCATCTGTGTGTATATGTGATGTTTAAACCGGGGCTGGATGAATTCACCTGCTCAGATCAGGTAGCTAGAGCAGAGGGGAGGGCCTGGCAGGGAACTCCCTTATCTGGAGTTTCCATAAGAAAGCAGAGGCAACAAAATTATGTGAGTGAAGTCACTGGGGGTACAGGAGGCTGGTGGTCCACAGCCTAGGAGAAGGGGTGTTCCAGGAGAGAGAGGTTGGTTGACTCTTTTGAATGCTGCTGCTATTTATTGCCTTTCATATCTTCTTTAGACACATACTACCTGCCCAGACGTCCTAAGTATAACCCAGCTATGAAACCACAGAGATGGCTTGAGGCAGCCACTAAATACAGGCTCTGGCTTGTATCAAATCCTTGGATCTCTGGTACTCCCTCTGTGAGTCTCTCTGTCTCTCTGTCTCTTCCTCCCTCCTTCCCTCCCTCCCCCATCTCCCTCCCTCTCTCTCTCTCTCTCTGCCTTTTTAAAAGTCTATGGCCTCTTTCTGTTCCTTCTGGCTCTGGTACATGCATTGAGTTCTCCTATCCCGAAGAGGCAGCTAAGCAGAATGGCACATCCTTCCTTCCCACCACACAGGCTTCTCTTTCCTGAGTCTATAGGCCCCAGGTCTGCACTCATTTTTAAACTCTTTCCCATCCCTTGTTTTTCTCTCCATCTTTGCTCTCTTCTTCCACCATCCTTTGGGCTTTCTCTATTTCCACACTGACTCCACGTGAGACCCTTAACACGATCATAGAGATCCTAAACCACTATGTGGTTGGCCCCTGTGTATAATATCACACCAGGGACATGGAGACAAGTCCTAGGGAAGTTTGTTGAGATACACAGGGCCTTTCTTCCGATACTGAGAAAGGCACTAGCTGCAAAATTGCACAGTTCCCTGGCGGGATGCTCTCTAGAAATAGTACTTCTTCAATATCGATAGGTTACATGAGCCATAATAGCTAATATTANGTGATGGTATCTGAGTGGGAAAAAATCATTTCCTGCTTGTGCCTGAGAAGACAGGATCATGTATACTTGGACAAAGTGAAGGGATCCACAGTCTACAACCGTAGTTTCAGGATAATCAGAGACAATCCCCACCTCCTAAGCCACCCAAACTTCTTGCAGTTAAATGAGATGTCTTGAGCCGCAGTTTTTTGAACAGGGCTCAACTCTGTTCAAAGTTTCCAGCCTCTTTCGTGCTTAATTCATTTCATCTTGCTCTGTTTACAGTGTCCGATAAGCCTACCACATACCATCCATCTGCCCACCACAGATGCAGCCCCTTCTCCCCACAGCCCCAGAAGTCAAGTGTCTTGTCCGCACCTGCCCAGTAGTCTCTACCCTCAAGCCACACCTCTTCCTGGAATCCAGCTTTCACACTTCCTTCTCTGTTGAAAACCCGTTGGTATCCATCCAGAAATTAACCTTTGGTTTCATCTTGAAATGTAATCACTTTCTGTATTAGTCTGAATCCATTCTTTTATGGAAATAATTTGCCTTCCCACTCCACACACTTAAGAGATTAATAAAGGGCTGGGCCGTGGTGGCACANGCCTCTAATCCCAGCACTCTGGAGGTAAAGGCAGGTGGATCTCTGAGTTCGAGGCCAGCCTGGTCTTCAAAATGAGTTCCAGCACAGACAGGGCCACACAGAGAAANCCTGTCTCAAAAAATCAGAGAGGGAAGGAGAGAGAAGGGGGCAGGGGACTAATAAAGGAAAAGGCTCTTCACTGGAAAAAAAAAAAGCATGTGACCAGCTGTAGCTAATGCCCAAAGAGCAGACCTTAAACAGAAGATTTGACTAACTCATATACACCTTAGACTTGTGCATTTTATACACACTGCCATCCTTAAATCTCCTTCAGGTCCTGGCCCCAGGTTACACTTTAACAATTTAAACAGAGACAGGAGACTGCAAGTCTGGCTGCTTGGGCAGATGGGAGATTTACACAGCAGATTGCTGGAGTTATTGCTTAAGTACACCCATGTTGTACTTTTCAAATAGCTGTTACCTGGGTCATCTTGCCCACCTGGCAAAATGGAGCTTTTCTCAAGAGGAGAACTGAGGGCTTTCTGGCAGACTAGGACTTAACATTGGCTTCAATCCTGCTCTGCCCATTGAGCTGCCTGGTAGAGGCATGTTCTTTGGCGATGGGCCTGATGGCTGGTCCATGCTGGTGAACAAACACTTACATCCTAGCATCCTAAATGTTACTTATCTCTAACAGGCCTGGTTAATACTACTTATCTTTGGGGTATTTTGAAGGAAGCACTTCCTTAGCTAAATTCTACTTTGTATGATTTAATGTCTCCTAAGCAAATAAAACTGTTAATATCAGTTCTATTACTTTGAGTTTCTGTTACATCAATTCAAATAACAAGATCTTTTTCAGTCTCACTGCCTGGACCCATCAAGGTTGAGATCTGATTGCATCTCACCAGAATGGTTTTAATACTATTTAAACTTGTCTTAGTTCCTCGTCTACTCAGGAACTCTTCATTACTTCCTGGTTAAAGTTCACTTGGGAGGCTGACGCAGGAGGATAAAAAGTTCAAGGCCAGCTGAACTCTTGGTTGCATGAGACCCTGTCCTGAAGAACTTTTAGAAAGAGATTAGCTAGGACAATAAGGCACAANAGTGGGTGCATTCTAGGAATGGCATGAGAGATGTGTGAACTAACAAGACAGGTTCAAGGAACAAGGGACCGGGGTCAAAGCCGTGGGTATGGTGGAGATAAACATTTACTCATCGTGTATGAGGCCTTGGGTTTGATCATCAGCACCACAGAAATAAATAACAAGCCAAAGGGTGGGAGGCACCGCTGGCAAGGTCAGTGGGCTGGAGCATGAGGTAGTAGATGTGAACTTTAAGGAGGTATCTTTGGTCTCTACTTCTGTTACTCCTAGCAATGATCAAGCCTGCCCCCAGCCTTAGCTCAAAACCCTTGTGCTCTATAAAATAGTCTCAGATTTCCCCTCTGCCTGAATGCTGATTGATTTATCCCCTCATCTATCTACCTTTGTAATATTGATATATCTCATATTTCTCAGTATTGTTTGCTTTGCGAAAGGGGAATGTGTCTGTGCATTTGGAGGAGCGGACAGAGACTGAATCTCCATTAAATNGTAAGTTCCTAGATGATAAATAAGGCTCTTCCACAGCACATGTGTAGTTTATATTCAGTAAACGCAGTAAACCAAGAACTGGTTATTCCAAGAGGCTGTGGGGGCTGGCGAGATGGCTCAGCAGGTAAAAGCATTTGTCACAGAGCACAGTCTGATAGCAGAAGTTTAACCCCAAGAATCCANATCACAGAAGGAGAGAACCAACTCTTGCAAGGTACCTTCTCACCTCCACACGTGAAACACATATACACACACAATAAATAAATAAACAAAAATGTTATACATATGAATAAATATACAGATATATGTGTATATATGAAAAAGAAGCTGTGAGTGCCAGACCAGCTTTAGGTCTGGCTGCTTTTAACCTTGGACAGGTTCTTTAATGTCCTCTATCTAAAATAAGATAAATCATATTAGGGATGCTTAAACTAAATAATTTATCATTTCAAAAGTTTCTTAAAACCCTTAGAGATTGGCATTTCTATTTTCGTAGTGTCCTTCTTGCTAGAGTTTGCATTTGTTTTTTAAAGAACGAAGCAAATAAAAGGCATGGTTGGTCTGATCAGAGAAAAGCCTTTTGTCAGACTCTGAATAATTACATCTTGTATCTACACAAGGTCGTCTTCTACCCTTGCTGGTAAATGGTGCTGCAGGTCTTGAACTAACCAACCCGCTTTTCCCAGCAGTGACCTTAAAGTGACCACAGTATTGGTGATGAATTATGAAAAGGTGAAAAGATTCTCCCTTGTGCAGAGCAGGGATTTCCCTATGGGAAGAAATAAATGCAGGATGTGTTTAAAGTATACTATAGTGTAAACAGCCATGCAAGTCTTCTACTTGTTTGTCTTGGTCAAGGCAAGTAGCATACACACTTACTTAAGTGAAATGTTCAAGACACTCAAGATAGATCCAAAATCAAGAGCAAAAGGAGCCACACCACGGACAGTAACAACTCGGCTTTCACACACATGAATTCACTCAGTCCTCGCACTAGATACTTGAGGCA
Organism: Neotoma lepida; assembly: GCA_001675575.1. Lineage (NCBI taxonomy): Eukaryota > Metazoa > Chordata > Mammalia > Rodentia > Cricetidae > Neotoma > Neotoma lepida. Next base: position 246,239 of record LZPO01117036.1, read on the forward strand.
GATATTACTAAGTCTGTTTGATGGTTAAGGAAATTGCAGTTCAGTGCATCTTGTCCAAGGATGAACCCAGGACTCAAACTGCTCTTTTGACCCAAATCCAGGGCTCCTCCCACTCAGCTGGCTACCCTTCAGCCTGCTGCCCTGAGCTTTGTGAATGGCACACGGAGGCTGCCTGAGGATAAGAAGGAAGGGTAAAGAGGACATGGGCCCTTAGAGGACTTGCATGCAGCTTTAAGTCTCTCCTCCAAGCCATTCCTCAGCCTCCTTTCCCTTTGTAAGGGTCTCTCTGTGTCTAAGTGAGCTGTATCTGTCTATCAGCCAGGATTCTTCCTTCTACAAAGCTTCCTTCCAGCGGCTGCTGCAAGACAATACACTGGAAAGTACTGAGCAGGGAGTGCTGTTGATGGAGTTAGAACCAACAGCCGGCCAGGAAGGCTGGCAACCCGGGGGGATCTTTGCACTCACAGCANCTTCCCTGAGGCTCTCAGGAGAGGGGATGCAGTACCCAGATACTGCAGCAACTCTAGTCAGAGGGGAGGCTCCTGAAAACATCCTGCAGCTACTCCAGTCAGAGGGGAGGCTCCTGAAAATGTCCTGTGGCCCACACATATTTGCCTTTGCAATTTCTCCACTCAGTCCCTCCTCTCCGGTGCTAGGCACCTTTATGTATCTTGCCACATTCTTAAACTTGACCCTTGAGTTATGGTTCTCTATGTTCATGTCATATGTTTCTACATCTTCTATTGAATCATAAGCTTATTTAGGGCAGGAGAAATGTTTGCTGTTATAATAGAAACACTAAGAAGCAGTATTTCTTGAACACTTATTGGATGCTAAGGCACTGTCCATCTGATGGTGTAACAGTCTTTACAACAGCATCTATGGTGATATTCATGCAAAGGANGCAGAAAAGCTGAGGAATTGTTTGCTCAAGATGTCACAACCACATCCAAGCCAGGACAGATAGGGGTCTGTCATTAGCCTTCTCTATAACCCCTCACTGATCTGGCAGGAACCATACAACTAACATTCCCTGGAGATAAAAAGACTTGGAACGCACCTAGTAGAAGGTCATGAACTCAAGTTTGATTTAAGTAATTATAGTTTGATTCAGAAGATGCACAGTAATGATAGCTAGTTTTTACTTCAAGTATCNTACTAAATGTATTGTATATTCAGTCTTTCCTTCCCCCAGGGAAAAACATCTTTATTTTCCTTTCAATTTATTCAACAAAACTGGGACATTCTTGAAGAGTTTCCCCCAATCTGGATTTTGTTGCTCATATAATAACTCATAAGGTAGATACCATTATTACCCCATTGTGTAGGTCACAAAAAATGTTTTTCAGAATGGTTAAAATTTTGCTTGAGGTAACATAGAGTAGAAAGGGTATAAACCCTGTTATCACCAACTCCAAGGCTCTAACCAAGAACAGAAAGCCTCCTGTAGAGACACAATCAGCCAGATATCAATTTTTTGGTTAGAATTCATTTTAACAGTTACACAGANATATAAAATTTCAAGTAGAAGCTGGGTGGTGGTGGCACGCACCTGTAATCCCAGCATTCCGGAGGCAAAGGCAGGTGGATCTCTGAGTTTGAGGCNAGCCTGGTCTANAGGGCAAGTTCCAGGACAGCCAGGTCTACACAGAGAAACCCTGTCTTGAAAAAGGAAAATTCAAATAGAAATCTGGGTGTGGTGGCACATGCCTTTAATCCCAGAACTCAGGAGGCAGAGGCAGATAGATTTCTATGAGTTCAAGGCCACTCTACANAGTGAGTTCCAGAACAGCCAGAGCTATGTGGAGAGACCTTGTCTCAAAAATAAATAAATGAATAAACAAAACAAAACAACCAAACTAACAACAACAACAAAAAAACAAATAGAACGAAGCATGGGGACAAACACTCTTAATTCCAGCATTCAGGAATCAGAAACAGGAGTATTTCTGAGTTCCAGGCCATCCAGGGCTACATAGTGAGACCCTGTCTCAAAAAGCAACAACAAAAAAAATTAAAATAGATGTTTATCATCATTTACAGAGGCACATAATTAAAATAGATGTTTTATGTTCATTTATAAATTTTGTGAGAAACTTATTTTATATTCAAATATAAAATTTATATTTATATAAATCTAATATAAAATTATATTTTATATTCTAATTTTATATTTTATATTCTAATTCTATATTCTAGAATTATATTTTATATTCTGATATTCAATATTTGACTAAAAAAGTGTATCATGAATAATTTTGTAAGATGACAAACTTGGGGTTGGGTTGTAGCTCAGGTAGAGTGTTTACTTAGCACACACAAAGCCCTGGGTTTGTCAAGCATCTCACAAACTAGGTATGCTTGTGCACACCTGCAACCCAATCACCTGAGGAGTGGAAGCAGGAGCATCAGAAGCTCAAGGTCTTGGCTACATAACAGTTACCAGCCAGACTGGGACACATTGACTCTTTCATAAAATAAAATGACAAACTAGACATCTGCCTCTAATAAATCAAAATCTTTATTAGTTCATCACAAATGATGAACTTACAGTCATTTTAAGTCATAAAAAAAGACAAAACACACAAGTGAAATATACTCACACATTGAAATATAGGAACAATCCCACAGTCTGTTGTCTGAAAATGAGGCAAATTCTAAAAAGATTTGCATAAAATAATAGATCCATGGTCATTTGTGAAGATCAGTGGTGCTCATCTGTTATAAATAGCTCATCTTTTGAGTTATAAATAAAAGCAATGAATGTTTATTATTGAACACTTGGAAATTTTAGAATACAAAGAAAATAGAAGCCATCGACCCTTAAGTGCCTCATCTTTTGAGGTTGACGTGTGTCAAATGGTTGCTTCCACCCTAAGTGANTATATGGAGGAAGTGTGTGCAGTAGCAAAGATCTGATCTAACAGAGTATCCCTAGAGAATNTTCCAGAAGAGACACAGGAGTGGGTATTTGAGATAGCAGTGTATCCAGAGGTAACAAAGTAAGAGTCATAAAACCTTGACATTTAGAGCTGAGAAATACACAAACAAAAATATAATTACTTGTAAGAAATGGATGAAAAAATGAATAAAAGTTGAAAATGCATGTGAATTCACGTTTTAGGCAAGTTCTAGGAGTTCTGACACTATAATCACTTACAGAAATCNTGAGCATTTTAAAGACAGGTGTCTCAGTCCATCCTTGTGAGTGCTGAAGTTTGTAAAAACTGTCATGGCAATCATGTTAAGAGATGGGACTTCTAACAGGTGCTTAGGTCATGAGGGTGCCCTTGATTAAGGTCANCGTTACGGAAGTGAGTTATTCTGAGAGACCTCCTGAGAAGAGGTGAATTTTTTGCCATTCCCTCCATCCCTCCTACGCAAAATTCCTCAACTGTGNTACTCCCCACCTTGCAATGAGGCAGCAAAGAGGTCATTGCCAGAGGTGGGTGCCATGCTTTTCATATTCACTCTTGGTTCTTGAACGAGACATCAGATGTTAACTTGGCCGTCTCCATGACGATCAGACAAACCCCTATATGAGGCCCTAGGGACAAATATACTACTGTTATTTTGCTTGAAGGACATGTTATCNAACTGCCTACTAAACATTCATGCTCATGCAATATATTAATGCTGCTCTTGACACTTTCAGAGAAGCTTCTGTTTGCACTGGGTAGTGGTTAATGCAGACACTCAAAGAGACAAGTCTAATCAAAGTGCTGAGAATAAGTAACTCTGAGTGTTCAACCCTAAGTGGGATGGATGTCTGTATCAATCCACCTCCCCGAGGATGAAGAATGTAAGAGCCAGAGGATGGGGAGGAGTGTTGTGAAATACTGTCTCTTGCTTGGATATGACATGGTCATTTCATTTGTGACCTCACAGAAGTTATGGTTACCTGCATAAGACCTCCACAAGATTAAGGTGGTCACCATTGCAGCATGTATGAGGCCCCACCTCTAGCTGAAGAGCTACTGNCAGTTGATGGCTGTTGGGGGAGAAAGAGCCATTTCCCCCCCCCAGGATGTGGCTGCTGATAGGTTGCCTATGCTCCAGTGGATGGCTCCATACCACGAGCATGTGGAAACTAACTGGACTCAATTGGTTATAGAAGAGNAGGAGGAAGAGGAGGGAGAGGAGGAGGAGGAGGAAGAGGAGGAAGAGAAAAAAGGACATTGAGATGGGAGGGACATGTTGGAAGAGGTCAGGGTGGGAGAATGGAAGGAGGCAGCTGAGGGTAGATACATTATATATTTATGAAATTGTCAAAGAATAAATAAGGACCGGGGCTGTCACTCAGTGATAGATTGCTTGTCTTGCATGCAAGACCTAGGATCAATCCCTAGTACTTCTAAAAACTAAGACATTCTATATGGTGTCATTATACCTATTGAGTTGGCAAGATGGCTTAGCAGACAAAGGTTTTGCCNCCAGCCATGAAGAACCCAAATTCAGTCCCCAGAACCCACATGGTGGAAGGTGTCTTTTGACCTCCACCCTTGTGTGTGCTGGCCATCAAATCCAGGTTCTCCAGAAGAGCAACCAGTGCTCCTAACTGAAGCCATTTCTCCAGTCCCAAACAAGACATTTTTATAAATATAAGAGTCTACCTTTTACAAAGATGTCCAGGCCAGGAATTGGCAATGACATAGAAAGTCTGTTCATTGCCTGCTGCCTTGGCCACTCCTCTACACAGCTCTTTAAAGTGAGCATAGTTCCTGAACACACTTCCCTCATCTTCTGCAAGGTCACTTCTATCCAGCCATGACAGTCAGCACTGGAGTTCTCTCTGTAGAGATCTACTGCATTGGCCTGAGTTTACTTCCACTCNTTTCTCTGCTCATCAAAGAAGGGAAAAGGCATTGGCAAGCCTGATGCTAAGAGCAGACATAAGTGATGGGTGTTTAGCCAGCCACAGGGCAGATGGGAACAGTTTGCCATGGCAATGCAGCTGGCCCTGCTCCAGGTACAATTCCTCCGGGAGATGGCACATTTTGAAGTTAACCACAGGTACATCTGTAATGAGACCTGTGGTGCTCATTATGTTACTTAATGAATGGGGCATNAGAGATCATAAATAGTTTTATAGGTAGACCTAACGCAGGCTGTACTCCTTTGCAGTGTAGCTCAGTTCTATAACTCCTTGCTATCACCCCTGAGTCCATTTCCACAAACACAGGTGGCTGAAGCAGGTGGTCCCTTATCAGGAGCCAAAGCAGACAGCAGCCACTGCTCCTGAGACACCACCTAGTTGGTATGGTTTTAAAATTGGAACTTAGAACCCTTCCAATGGAACATTTTTTTTTTTTTTTGGTTTTTCAAGACAGGGTTTCTCTGTGTAGCTTTGCGCCTTTCCTGGAACTCACTCGGTAGACCAGGCTGGCCTCGAACTCACAGAGATCCACCTGCCTCTGCCTCCCGAGTGCTGGGATTAAAGGCGTGCGCCACCACCGCCCGGCTGGAACATGTTTTATAATCATTGTTTTTGCCCAGGCAAAATAATCAACCATAAAACCACTTTGGAAACATTTTATTAAGAAGAAAAGATAGGGTTGGAGAGATGGCTCAGCAGTTAAGAGCACTGGCTGTTCTTCCAGAGGACCCAGATTCAATTCCCAGCATCCACATGGCAACTAACAACTGTCTGTAACTCCAATTCTAGAAGATCTGCCACCCTTGCACAGACATACATGCAGGCAAAACACCAAAGCACATAAAAATAAATAAATCTTAGAAGATGAAGGAGAAGAAGGAGGAGGAAGAGGGAAGAGGGAGGACGAGGAAGAAGAAGAGGAGAGGAAGAAAGAGGAGGAGAAGGAAAAGGAGAAGGAGAAGACGGAGAAGGAGAAGATGGAGATAACATACAGTTGCCCTAGAAAGCGCCTCACCAACACAGGAGAAGTCTTAGCTGAGATGCTTCCCTTCAGTTAGAAGGAAAGAATGCTGTCATTCTCACCCCCACAAGCCCAGCCTGATTTACCTTTTAAAATTAAAATCAGTGTGGTTTGTTTATGGAAATCCACCTGGGTGTGTGCAGCCTTGTTCATCCTAGAAAGGTTTTGGATTTATGGTTTCAAAGGTGTGTCTCTGTAGATGGAATTTTCTCTGGCCCTGCCTTGCCCCGTGGTCTGGACAAATCTCTCCACCCATGATCCCACAGCTGCTTATGAAATAATCATTCANCGGCTTATATTAATTATAAACTGTAAGGCCTATGGCTTCAGCTTCTTNCTAGCTAGCTCCTTCATCTTAAATTAACCCATTCTTATTAATCTCTGTGTTGCCACATGGTCGTGGCGTTACCAGTCTCCTGGTGTCTTGTTGCTCCTTGGGCGGCAAGGCTGGCATCTCCCCACTCTGCCTTTCTTCCCTCACTATCTCTTTCAGATTTTCCCTCCGGGCTCCATCCTGCCCTGCCATAGGCCAATNCACCTTTATTTATTATCCAATGGGAGCCACACATATTCACAGCATACAGAAAGACATCCNACAGCACGTCTCTGATGTCAAAGGTTAAATAACTACTCGTTCTCCAGGCTCCCTCACCCATGTGTGCCCATACTTTCCCCATGGTCCTTACCTTACAGTATGGAACATTTTGTGTTCTGCATTTTGTTTGTTTATTTTCAAGACAGGGTTTCTCTGTTGCCCTGGCTGTCCTAGATCTAGCTCTGGCCTCCAGCTCAGAGATCTACCTGCCTCTTCTGGGATTAAAACCACCATTGCCTGGCTTGTATCTTGCATTTTAAATGATGTGTTTCTAGTTAGGATTTTGGGGGGCGGGGNAGTCAAGTCTGGTTCCAAACTTTGTTNTCTCCTCGTATTTCNAAACAAAGTGTTTTATATTGAAGTGGTNAAGTTTATATAAAACCCAAGTCACACGAGTTACTTGTAGTGGAACACCTTCCTTTCCTACTTTCTGGATTGAGTCTCCAATCATGAGCTGCCTACCTACCCAGCCATTTGGCAGTCCTTTATTCTGTTTTATTTTTTCATGCAATATTTCTATAAGTGAAATGCCCCAGTATGTTATAAGAGAAAAAAATTAGTTAAGAGATTTATGGCAGAGGAAATTGAGACTATGTACCTGGATGTAAAGGNAACAGTACTTCTAATCCGTATGAGCCAGAAGGCAGTGGTGGTGCTGGTCTCAACAATTCAGAGGGGGCTTGAGAAGCAGGGGAGGAAAACCTTGTAAAATTGGAAAGCCCTTGCAGGCAGCCATTCCTAACCTTTCCTTTTCAATGCTGTCCAAGAAATAAATTGAGAAAAGATGCCATTGGTCCCCAATGACTGTGTGACAACAAAAAGGAGGAAAGAGCAAAAGTTGACACTTGTGTCACATTCAAGACAATGAGTTGCTACCAAATTCCTTGTTTAAGATGGAGAATTAGACTACATCACTCACAAAAACGATGCACTTTTAAAGCCAATTTCAAATTACTAAAACGAATAAAACTAGAAAACGGAAAAGGTTTTAATGCAACTACAGCTGAACAAATTATTGCAAACTCCTAGTTTTAAATAACAACCCTTTATTTTCTCAGCTTTAGTGAGACCAGAACCCGGAGCAGCTTAGATAATGGGTGCCTCTGACTCAGGGTTTTTGTCAAAANACTTGACAATGCTGCAGGGTCTCTTTCAAACTCACTGTCTCTGGCCCTTGTCTCTGCTGCTAGCTAACTGCTTGAAGAATCTACTGGGCTCTCTTCCTGGGCTCTCTTCCTGGGTTATCTTGCTGGGTTCTCTTCCTGGGCTCTCTTCCTGGGCTCTCTTCCTGGGCTCTCTTCCTGAGCTCTCTTCCTGGGCTATCTTCCTGGGTTATCTTGCTGGGTTCTCTTCCTGGGCTCTCTTCCTGGGCTCTCTTCCTGGGCTCTCTTCCTGAGCTCTCTTCCTGGGCTATCTTCCTGGGTTATCTTGCTGGGTTCTCTTCCTGGGCTCTCTTCCTGGGCTCTCTTCCTGGGTTCTCTTGCTGGGTTCTCTTCCTGGGCTCTCTTCCGGGGCTGGTGATCTTCCTCAAAGGAATATAAGTGGCTTCCCTCAGAGTCTGACCTGGGAGCCAGAGAGATAGAGGGAGTTACGATGCTNTTTGGGTCCTGGGCACAGCTCTTCATTTCTACCGTTTTCTACCCATTAGAGGAGAACCACTTCATCCAGTCAACACCCAAGAGGCGTGAATTAGCCACTGTCTTTTGGAGGTAGGATGGCAAACAATTTGTAACATAGCTCAAATCACCAAAACGAACATTAAAAACTGAAGAGGGGCCCAGTGCCCTAGAAGGGAAGAGAAGGCATCAGCTTCCAGAACAGAGCAAAGGAGTGTGGGAATGCTCTTATCTTAGTTCAGCACCTTCTTAGGAATTGTACAAGCACTGACAAAATCCTGTCAAGGATTCTCACCAATAACTCAAAATCTGGAGTATCTGTCAGCTTTTCATCACTGTGAAAAATACTCAGAGGATGAACTTAAAGAAGAAAAGAGGCCCCAGGCCTCTAATGCTAACAGGGCAGAGTGGGAAGATCTTCAAATGGGAGGCCAGTCCTTGGCTACACAGTGAGTTCTAGCCCAGCCAGGGATACATAGCAAGACTCAGTCTCTATAACAACAACAACAAAACTTTTTAATTAAAAATTAAAGAAAGAAAGGTTTGTTTTGGTTTGTGGTTTCAAAGGTATCCATGCATGATTATTTAGCTCCCTGTGTCCAGGGCTGGAGTAAGACAACATCATGGCCAGGAGGGCATGGTGGCAATGAGGAAACGGAGCAGGAGAGGGCTCCCAACATGCTGTTCTAGGGCATGTTTCCAACTACCTACTGCCTTCAGCTCTACCTACTAAGGACTGCATTACTTCCCCAAAGCGCCACAGACTAGCAAGCAAGCCTTTGGGGGACATTTGAGGTCCAAACCATAATACTGAGGAATGTTAGGTGTGGATGTGGACCCGGGGGCTGGGAAGGAAGGGAGCCAGTAGAGACGGGAGTGATGGTGCAGACACTCTGGAAAGAGTGAAAGACTCCTCTGGGGTGGCCGGGGGCAATGGTCCAAAACCTCAGGGCAATAACAACACTGTTGCAGCTCTGCACACACCCTCGGCGCTCCCCCGAGTTCCCACATCTTCCCTTCAAGCTTCCAGCTACAGCCACCTACAAATGTCTGAAGCATTCTTTGACTCCAGGCACCCATTGCCCTGTCTGGGTAGGCGGAAAGAACTGGTAAGTTAGTGCCTCCTTGGAGCCAGGGCCACCTGATAACTCACTAATCATATGCAAGTCCTCATGCTCAGGCGTGATAACTCTGACGTGTCTTCCTGATCACACAGAGCACTCACTGCCCACAAAGGACCCTACTCTATAACACCTCCTTGGCCAGCTCTTTCCCTCCCTTCACTTTCTGCTCCCCTGCAGGCCTTCCTGGAACCCTCGCACAGATGAAGTCCTTCCCCTACCTNCCTTGTCTCAGGTTCTGCCTGTGGGGAAGCCAACCTAAGAACCCACGGGAAGAATGTAATATGTCGGGTCCAAAGGAAATTCTATTTCCCCAAATGCCAAAAGGCCGAAGGGACAGATGGCTAGCTGTGGTCCTAACAGCCTATCAAAGCACCTGCTGGCCTCCAGGCTCTCTCAGCATCACAAGTACCTGCCACACATTTCAGAGTCCAGGCTAGCACCCAAGCTCTTCTCACCTCCTCCCCTACCCTAAACTTCTCCAGCCCATGGACTTCCCTACCCACAGCTACTCATTCTCCTTATAACCCTGCTATTTTGGCTATTTGCCCTCTTTTTGCCTTCCTCATTCATCCCCTTCTCTCCCTTTTGTTCTCTGTCTCCCTCCTCCCCCACTCTCTCCTCTCCCATTCTCTCCCCCCACCCTCTTGCTCTGGTCTTGCTTCTCTCATGGCCAGGTCTAGTCTGCTGGCCATGTTCAGTCTACTACTTTTCTACTCTGGACTCTTCCAGATGCCTCTGGCTGTTCTCTCCCTCATATCCACAGTAAAAACCTTCTCTTTAACCATATCATGNGTGGTCATGTCATCAGTTTATACAAACACAAACNCAAATGAAGACAACAAATCACGTACAAAACAAACACAAAACCCAGGAAGGAAGAATAGAGGCCAGGCATGGTCAAAGGCTACATACCTATCATTATCTGTAGTACGGCATCATTCTTCTTAAAGTAACCCTCTCTTACTGTGCAGCCANCCAGCCATATGTCCATCTGTCCTTATCTATCTCTCTTTGGATGCTCATAAACTATTAATCTAAAAATCATTCAACATTAGGCCTAATTATGTCTGCATGGTATAATATATATATTATATATATATATATATGCACACACACACACACATATAGGGGGGTGATTTTAGCCTTCACATTTGTCTGTTTCTAATGTGAATATTCTTTATAGTAAGCATGTATAATTTTTAAAAAATATTTATTTATTATATATACAGAAGAGGGCGCCGGATCTCATTACAGATGGTTGTGAACCACCATGTGGTTGCTGGGAATTGAACTCAGGACCTCTGGAAGAACAGTCAGTGCTCTTAACCTCTGAGCCACCTCTCCAGCCCAAGCATGTATAATTTTTATGAAAACAACTGTGGTATTTTTTTCCCTTAAAAATCAAAGACTAGAGGTTGGTGTGTGTGGTGTGTTGGGCTGGGGGTGGGGATGGGATAGGGGGAGCATATTGGTCGAAGCCTGCAAACTTGTAGCCATTTGATGAATATGTTCTGAAGACCTGTGTACAGCAGGGTAGCTGTACTAATGATGGCGTGTTGTATATTTGCGATTGACTAAGAGGAGTGCATAAGTATTTTCACTACAAAAACAGGAGACCGTGTGACATGACAGACGCATTCATTAGCTTGGCTGTGGCTGTTTCACAATTCACACGAAGCATCACAGAGTAGAGCTGGAGTGTATACAGTTTTGCCNATTACACATCAATAAAGCGTATGAATAAACAAGCAAATGACAAGTAAAAAAAACTTCTAGAAGTTCATGTTGTCAAGATGTAAATCAGCAATTCNTTCTGGATGGCCTGAATNTAGGTAGAGAACTATGATTTCCTGTTATGACTTTTTGCATGTTAACAAGAAGTTGTTTTCTTCATTCCTATCAAACTGCGACTATTTCTAAAGTTGATGATACAGAATACTGATGACAGGCAACAAAATGGGCAATTTTACATAATACAATAAGTTGGCAAAACCTTGTGGAGATAAACTGACAATAGAAATGAGAGGCCCTCACAATCTTGGTGTGTTTGCTCTAGGAGTTCTCTTTCTATGTGTGTATGGGAATGGGGCATTAACAAGTTCTCCTGGTGATTCTTCACACTTCAGGTTTGCCTCTGCNGGCCCAGGGAACTGAGAGAGTCGTCATTAATGCAGATTTCTCAGCAAGGAGCAGGCTCCGCCCCCCTCATCAGGAACATCTATAAATAGCACAAAAAATGGTCTTTGTGGTCATGAAGGGTTTTTTAAAAATTATTATTATTTAATTCAGATGCTTTATATATATATATAAACTTATTGACATGTTATTTATGCTAAAATTAAGATATAATGGAAAGATTCAATGATCTTTCAGGGAATAACAAGAGCACTGCTCACCCTGTGCTGTCAGATAAAAACAGCTATGATCCATTAAATTATGTGTATATGTACATTGGCTAAAAGATTAAATGGAGCCGGGGAGTAGTGGTGGTGTGCGCCTTTAATCCCAGCACTTGGGAGTCAGAGGCAGGCGGATCTCTGAGTTTGAGGCCAGCCTAGTCTACAGAGCAAGTTCCAGGGCCACATACAGAAAAACCCATCTCAAAAAAATAAACAAACAAAACAATACAAAAAACAGCAACAAAAAACCTAAATGGAAAATAAGCATACACAAAATACTGATTTTAGTTCTCTCTGAAAACAGGAGTATAGTTATTTCTGTTCTCTGCTGTGTTCCTGCTTGGTGGTTTTTCGTTTCATTTTGTTTTGTTTTTGTTTTATTAGACTAAGCATGAACTACTGTCAAAACCAGAAGAAAAGACAATGTTTAAAAAGATTGATTCAACAATGCTGGCATCTGGAGCTCAAAAACCAACATCAGTCAGGCGAAATCTTCTGGGAAGATTGTATGTTTTGTATGTTTCCTTCCTCAGGGGCAACATACAAGCGGTGGTCCACAAGAGGCTAACGCAGCATTTCCTGGCCAGCAGCCTAACTTGGCACTCTGAACCAATCCCGTGGTACTGGTTTTGATAATGTGAAAGTTGCAGAATCAGAGGGATAATGAAGAGACGCTGAGGCCTGGCACTGTGTGGCAGGGTCAGAGTGCCTGAGGAGAGGCCAGGAGGCTATTGGTGAAGGTGCAATTTCAGTTGCAGTGGAGAGCCCAGCACTGATGGTGACGGGAAATCAGAACACTGGGCCTTCTACCTTCCACTGTCTTCTTCAGTTTCTTTCTTCAGCATTTCAAAACTTTAATTGTAGAGGGCCTTTACTACCTTGATTAAATGTGTTCTTAGGTATTTTGTTTTCTTTGAGGCTATTATCATTGTGCCTGTTTTTCAGAGTTCTTTCTCAACATGTTTGTTCTTGATAAGCAAGTGACTGGTTTTTTATGTTGACTTTGTATTCTACTACTTTGATGAAATGTGTACTAGTTTCAAGAGTTCCCCAGAGTCTTTGGGGTCTTTTGCTATATAGATCACATCATGCACACATAGACTTTTATGACCTCCTCCTTTATTATTCATATCCGTTATTTCTCTTGTCTTATTGCCCTAAAACTTCAATAGCTATAGTGAATACAGAGGCCTGCTCTCTACCTAAAATCACACTTGTAGTAACTACCATCATATTTTTTTTTATTAAGTGTTGCCCTAGAGAACACAAGATGATGACTCTCCATGGTTTACTTCCCATACAACAAAACTGGTAGTTAGCACTTCTCATCACCCAGCTGTGCTGGCAGGGTGGAAGGATGGAAGTGCTTTACTTTTAGATATAACCCTATTGCTCACTAAAGGGAAACTCCTATTTGTTTATTTTTTAATCATTAGTTCTTTGAGAATTATTTGTTTCTTGCATCTCACATCCACCTTCATGCAGTCTTTCAATCCTTGATATGAAAGAGTATGCCTGAACATTTCAGAATACAATTGTAGTCAAAAATGAATCCTACTGCATGTTGGGAGAAAAGGCGGCTGAAAAATACAAGTTATGTGTGTGTGTGTGTGTGTGTGTGTGTGTGTGTGTGTGTGTGAGGGGAGGGGCTTCAACGGGCAGGAAAAATCAAGCAGTAGAGCAAACAGGGTGGTGCCAACGGAATAGCAAAACAACAGGGTGCTGACAGGAAAGTTTAGGAGAGAATTGGGTATGCTTCTTTGTAGCTGGTTATCTGCCTACTGAATATAGCTGAATTTCATAGATACAGAGTATATTCTGGATCTANACCAGGGGAAATGGGAAATTGCCTCCAACGTTATGTCCACCCTTGAAAATACATTTTGAGTTAGTGACATTAGCACACAGCTACGTTCACTCTTGTCTAAACCTGAAAACTTTTTATTTCATTTTTGTAACTATTTTTAATTTTAGTTTGAAGGAAATAAGCTTCCAAATTTTTTCATGAGGTCACGAAGGTTCTTAACATTTTTTCAGCCCTGAGATTTTTTTTTTATCAGATTTGATTATACTTTTTATGAACTTGGAATACAAAACATAGTTGTCATGTAAAATATTAGAGAAATACAGAATATAGCAAAAGTAGCCATAATTCCAACTCTTTCCCTTATCACACACACCAAAATATGTATGTATCATTTTGTTCATTTTAACACTTTGTATACTATTTTGCATCTTATTATGACTTCCTTACCAAATATCTTAGATGACCTTTCATGTCCCCTCAGGCAGAGCAGTGTCATCTTTGTAATGACTGCACAGTACATGGATGGAAATTCCTTCATTTAGTTAAAAAAACAAAAACAAAAAACAAAAAAAAACCCAACAACTCCTGGTTCACTCATAGAAGCTTGTAAGACTGCTGCTGCTGTGTCAGAATCTATGGCCTCAGGTGTGTATAACCAGCCCTGACTTCCTTCCTTACGGCTCCCATCTGACATCCCTGTCCTTTCTTTGTCTTAACATCTCTAGGATTCCCCTTTCCTCATGGAGAGATCGTTTAACGATTCGTTTATTTTTATTTTATGTGCATGAGTGTTTTGCCTGCATGTATGTCTATGTGCCACAGGAAGTCCTGGTGCCCAAGAGGTCAGAAGAAGGCATCAGATCCTTGGGACTAGAGTTGTAGATAGATGTGAACCACTGTGTGGGAGCTGGGAACTGAACTCCAATCCTCTGCAAGAGCAGCAAGTGGTCTCAAACTCATGAGAACATGTTTTTGTTCTTTCTTCTTAGTATTTCCCGCCTTTCTTCTCTCTCTCTCTCTCTCTCTCTCTCTCTCTCTCTCTCTCTCTCTCTCTCTCTCTCTCTCTCTCTTTCTGATTTGTTGTTGTTGTTTTGTTTTGTTTTGATTTTCAAGACTGGGTTTCTCAGTGTAGCCCTGGCTGTCCTGGAACTCCCTCTGTAGACCAAACTGGCCTCAAACTCACAAAGATCTGCTCCCCTTATCCTCCNGAGTGCTGGGATTAAAGGGATGTGCCACCACCGCCGCGCTCCCATCCTGTTTCTTACGTGGGTTAAGCCTTGGATAAGACCCACAGGATGGTAACAAACAGCTCTGGGAACAGTCATTCATTAGGATTGAAATCTAGAAATGTCCCCTGACCATTTGTGTGTTAATGAATTGGTTGCAGTTGATGGGCTTTTGAGAGCTAACAAGGTCATGAAGGAGCTCATGTCATTGATAGATTCATCCATTAATGACTTCACAGATGGCTGGACCAGAAGGAGGTGGGGCCTGACAGTGAAACTATGCCTTTGGAAGGGTGGATCTTGTCCCCAGACCATCCCTCTTCCCCTCACCCTCTCCCCTTCTGTCTTCCATGAGGTGAACGACTTTTCTCTGCCACACCACAGCCCAGGAACATGAAGCCAGCCAAACANAGACTGAAATTCTGAAGTCATGAGCCAAGATAAATTTTTCTCCTCCACTCAAATGGTTTCTTTTGGGTATTTTGTTCCACCAGTGAAAAATGACNAGCAAATCATCAGCAAAGTTAGGTGAAATTTGATCTTTGGGATTCTAGAATGATTAAGAGACCCAAGTTGGAACCACTTGGGCCAACCTGGAACCACTACTTATTCTCAAATGCTCAATTATCCTCAGTTGCCTTTACTTAACCTCACAGTACACCCTAGCAATGGTGGCTTCAGGGTGCACATTTTTAATTGCAGACCCAAAGTCAGAATGAGGAGGTGGTGGGCTACTGGAGGCAGTTCTAATTTGCAGTTTCCCATATCAGGCATCCTCCTGTCTCCAGTTTCCTGCTTCTGCCCCTTTCTGTCACAGGAAACAAAAAGAGTTAGGAATCCTTGGGTTGTGTGGTTTTCACACCTGTTCTCTCCTCACAAAGCCCTAACTCCAGATGGTGTCGACCCCAACAGGTAGAGCTAACACTTAGCCTGGTGAACATGATGCCCTTGATTCCATCTTAAGCTGACACTTAGGCTGACATGCATGATGCCCTTGGTTGAACAATATACACATACTTTTTTTATACTTCATACACTCCCCTAAAATATTTTTTAAATAACATCTTAAACAGAAGATAGAGCCGATTCATTAAGTACCAGAGAACTTCCTTGGATAGTTAACTCTTGCCAATTCTTGGTGGCAGGGATAACTAAACATAAAAACATTAATAAAGCTAATGATACTGTTAAGCCACTCAAGGAAGTTGCATTAGTTGAGTAGGGAGGAGGATTGTGTGTGTATGTGTGTATGTGCGNGTGTGTGTCCTCAAGTATCATTCTTCCTTTGACACCATCTACCTCATTTTCTATCTATCTATCTATCTATCTATCTATCTATCTATCTATCTATCTAGGGGTTTTCAAGACAGTTTCTTTGTGTAGCCCTGACTGTCCTGGAACTCTCTCTGGCCTCTCTGTACCAGGCTGGCCTTGAACTCAGAGATCCACCTGCCTCTGCCTCCCAAATGCTGGAATTAAAGGTGTGTGCCACCTTGTCCAGCAGGTCCTCATGCCTGTATGACAAGCACTTTAGAAACTGAGCCATCTTCACAGCCCTGGGAGGAGTTAATTTTTAAAAATTATTTCCACTCCATCCGAAAGGCAGAAAACTGAAGTTGTTATGGGCTTGACAGGAAAGGGGGGTACAGACTCTTTGAGGTCAACACAATCCTGTCAATTCTAAGTTAGAAAAGTTGGAAAGTTATGCTGGTTTTACTTAGCCTCATCTTGTTCTCAGTAATTGCTTCCTTTCAACCATAAAGTTGTTTAGTGTGGGAGAGATATTCCAAGGCCTCTCTTTATAGTCACTGCTGCAAGATCCCATTTTAGCATAATTACAGTCTCGGGGTTGAAGAGACAAGCTCACTCTATCTAGCTATGCAGCTGGCTTCCTCAAATGACAATAGCATGTTCACCAGCTTAGCAACATCCCAGGCTGCCAGCTGTGGGGAGGCCTTCAGGCTGAAATTTGCCCTTGCTTTGTCTCTACTTCCTCCCTGGAAAGGGGAAATGGTTCCAGCTTTTGTGGAAG
This sequence comes from Neotoma lepida, assembly GCA_001675575.1. Classification (NCBI taxonomy): domain Eukaryota; kingdom Metazoa; phylum Chordata; class Mammalia; order Rodentia; family Cricetidae; genus Neotoma; species Neotoma lepida. The sequence goes on from LZPO01117036.1 coordinate 262,935, forward strand.
GGAGCTTTTTCGCTCTCTTGGGGGTTTTTAAAGGGACCCGCTGAACTCCCAATGCAGATTTAAGAATCTCAAATCAGAGATGATTCACCTACACACCTCAAAGGGACATCACTGAGCATAAGCAAACATCAAAANCATGAAAAGCCAAGTTGTGTGACACTTTCCCCTCATGAGTATCCTCATGGAAGTCTATATTCCCACCTTCTTTGCCTACAAGTGACTCCATGCTCTGGTAGGCAGCTTTCCGTACAAATCTTCGTAATAACCGCCCCACTCAACCCTCTGGCGTCCATGCAGAGACTCTGTTTACATCCATGCTCACTGACTTCTCAGCTTCTCACAAACACCTTTTCCCCAGGCAACTGGTCCAGACGTGTGGCCTCCCACTCTGAGTCCTCATTCTTCCTGCATGAAGTTCACTCATCCTCNCCTTTCTATCTCATGTCTTACACCCTCAGTTTACGTCTTCACGTATCTTGTTTCTGAATCATTAGGCAAGCTTTAGACTGGACCGTGTACTTGTAGGACCTCCCTATGACACTGTTTCTTTAAATTAAAAACTACTTCTGATCACATACACCAACACTGCTACTTCCACGTTGAGTTGTTTATGGATCNTTGCATGTCATGACTTCAGTATCATGACTATGATATTAGACCATCACTTGCTTGAGTCACTGGGTAGTGTCACACTCTTAAAGATTTCAGATAAGTTTTCTCATAAAAATGAAAAGAACAAAAGACTTTCAAAAAAACAATCCATGTGTGACAAAGGCCAAAATGAGAACCTGCAATACCAAATGAAAGACACTCTCACGAGAGGACTTTCTGTCCTGTTCCAATTTAAATCCTCCCTGTCCCAACGACAGGCCCCCTCATCNGTCATTCTCGAGTNGAGTGGAGCTACTATGATGCCTGTCAGGTAACATTTGGAGATCTGATTGCCATGGCTGGTGCAGTCCTGACATGGCATCTAGTCCTGACAACAAATAGTATATAGTATGAAAATGTCCACGATGCCAATGGTAGCTGATTCTACAGGTAACACATTCCCTCTGCAGTTCACTACCACCCNTTTCTCTACTATCAAATCCTACATAACACTCAAAGCTTGTTTCAACCCATCTCTCCCAAGGCTGTTTTTGCTCTCCAACTCTTAGTCAATACATCAACTATCATTCTTGTCTGGAAGNAACACACTGTCCTCCATGTGCCCTAGGACCTGTGACCCCATCCATTCAGGATGTTGTTTCCGGTCACTGGACCCAGAGTATGCTGTTATGTCCACAGCACTGAACACAGGGCCCTGCACACACTGCACAATTAGTAAATGTTTCTAATTCAGATGATGAATCCATTAGCATAGAAACTCACAGTTGAAGTGGCAGAGGAAAAAATTGCTGCAGATTGAGACTTGGGCAACTAATCTCATTCAATGCAGAACTAAAGGAAAGGTGACTAGAAAGAAAGGGGGAGNGCGGCCATCAGGGTCCATATGAGGAGAATGAATGAGTCTTCATCGGATTCCTTTCTATTTAATGCAAAACATAAAAATGTATCATCTTAGCTATTTTTAAGCCCACTGTTTGTGGCCTTAAGGACATACACACTATTGTGCAATCATCACTACCATCTCTCCCCAGATCATCTTCCCCGATTTAAAGTCTGTACATGGTAAAGGCAATGGTTGAGGTCTTTGATCCACTTGGACTTGAGTTTTGTGCATGGTGACAAATATGGATCTATTTACAATCTTCTACATGTTGACATCCAGTTATGCCAGCACCATTTGTTGAAGATGCTTTCTTTTTTCCATTGTACTGCAACTCACAGCTCCAGGGAGGAACCTAGAAGGGACACATGGATCACCCAGTGAGGGAGAAATGGATGAGATCTACATGGGCTGACTAGGAGTGAGGGGGAGGAAATGGGGGGCAAAGGATGGAGGATGAGAGCATAGGGGAGCGGGAGGTTCGAGCTGGAACAGGGACAGAGTGGGAGAACAAGGAAGGAGATAACATGATAAATGAAGAAATCATGGGAATAGGGAGAAACAGAATGTTAGGGAAGTTCCCAGGAATCCACAAGGATGACCCTACCTTAGACCACTGGAAATAATCGAGAGGGTTCCTGAACTGGCCTACTCCAGTGATCACATGGATGAATACCCTAACTGTCATCATAGAGCCCTCATTCAGTGACTGATGGAGGCAGATTTGGAGATCCACAGCCGGGCACCAGGCTGAGCTCCAGGAGCCCAATCGATGGGAGACAGGGGGCCTTCTATGAGCAAGGAACAATGAGATCATGATGGGAAGGTGTACAGAGATGGCCAGCCAGGCTGGTGGAAATGTGTGAACTGTGGACCAATAACTGTGGAGCTCCCATAGTGCTGGACTGGGCCCTCTAGAAGCTTGAGACAGTTGTGTAGCTTGAACTGTGTGGGGGCCCCCAGGCAGTGGAATCAGTGCAGCCGGGTGCAGGGGCTGGCTTTTTGGAGCCCAGTGCCTATGGTGGGACACCTGGTGCAGCCTTGGTGCAAGGAGGAGGGTCTTGGACCTGCCTCAACTGAGTGTGCCAGGCTCTGGGGACTCTCCATGGGAGATCTTGTCTTGGAGGAGGTGGGAATGGGGGAGGTTTGAAGGGGAGGGCTGGCAGGGTGGGAGGAGGGAGGAGAGGGGGATCTGAGGTTAGTATGTAAAAGGAGTGGAAAATCATCTTTTTAATAAAAAAAGGAAAAAAAAGAATTTTTTATTCATTTTGCATACCAATCCCAGATCCCCCTCTTCCCCCCTCCCACTCCTCCAGCCTCCCCCCGAAAGACCCCCCATTCCCTCCTATAGGAAGGTAAGGCCTCCCATGAGCAGAGATTGGTACCTACAGTTGAGGCAGGTTTAAGCCCCTCCTCCTGCCTCAAGGCTGTGTGAAGTGTCCCACCATAGGTAGTAGGCTCCAGAAAGCCTGTTCATGCCCCAGGGATGTCCTACTGCCAGAGGGCCCCTTTAGCAGATCAAGCTACACAACTGTCTCGATTATGCAGAGGCCTAGTCCATTTCTGTGGAGGCTCCACAGGCATTGGTCTAAATTTCATGAGTTCCCACTAGTTTGGTTTGGTTGTCTCTGTAGGTTTGCCCTTCATGATCTTGATGCCCATTGCTCATAGAATCCCTCTATGAGTTGTTTATTTGCTAGTTGATAGTGTCCATTGGTGCACAAACTTTTTAAGTTTTAATAAATCCCAACTCATATATATATATATATNTTTTTTTCACTATTGAACAATCATGGCGCTCATCAAAAATGATGATGAGAGGCGGGGATGGCTTAGTTAGTACAGTGCTTACCTTGCAAGCAAGACCTAAATTCAACCCCCAAAACCTACATAGAAAAGCCANGTGTGGTGGTGTATTCCGTAATCTCAGGGCTAAGGAAGTAGACACAGGAGGATCCCTGGGCTCACTGGCCAGCCTGGTCTAACCTGTCTTCCCCAGACCAACGAGAGGAGAGACTCTGCTTCAAATAAAAACAAGGTGAACAGCTCCTGAGGAACAACTGAGTTTGACCTCTGGCTCCACACATATGTTACACACACACACACACACACACCTGTCTCTTATACACATCTAGATGTGTATAAGAGACAGCACACACACACACACACATTCACACTCACAAATACACATTTTCACACATACATTAAAACAAAAACAAAGACAGAAAGAAAACAAAAAATTTGAAGATTGCCCTAAGGAGTTAGTTTCATTGCTCAGATGAAAATAACTAAAATTGAAGACAAGAAAGACTGATTCCTTGTATCTCCTTTGGATCTTTTCTAACTTTTTGGTTTTGTTTCTTGAGGCAGGATTTCTCCAGGTAGCCCTGGCTGTCCTGGANCTTGCTCTGTAGACCAGGTTGGCCCCAAACTCAGAGATCTGCCTGTCTCTGCCTCCCGAGTGCTGGGGTTAAGGGCGTATGCCATCACCAAGAGGCTTCTAATGCTTACTCTAAAATAGAGCATAACAATTTTGGAATCAAGAACATTTATTTGTGACACTTTTCATGTTCAATGATTGTCATATTTCTGTCCATCTGTAATGCAGTTACTCCAAGTCTTCAATGGCTGGTCAGAAATTCTACAAAATTTGATTAAATGCAGATAGAATTTTATATGAAGAATCACCTTAGCAATATTTGATTTTGCCAACTTTTTCAGAATGAAAAGTCAAGTGGACAGTGTCAGAGGCTGAACTGAAAAGCGTGAATTGGTGGAGACAGGTACAGGGGCATTGCCATGCCAAGGTTTATAATCAGAACAGGGAGTGTGCCCCTATGGTGAAAGAGGTCTGCCTCCCAGAATTATCTCTCCTCCAGTGGGCGGAAGGAGCCTGTATAGACTTGATTCCACCAAGGAAAACCTCATCTTTGCCTTTCTTCCTAAGATTTGTNCCGGGTCTCNTATGAAATTAGAAACTTGTGAAATGTAAGCACAGGTCTTAGATTTGTTCTTTCTTTCTTTGGCCCCTCCCTGCTATTGCCTTAATTTAGAGACCATATTTTTCTAATCAGAAATTTATCATAATTACCATCATCATCATCAGTGTGTATGGGTATTTTGTCTGCATATATGTCTGTGTATGTGTATGTCTGGTGCCCAAGGAGGTCAGAAGAGGATGTCAGACTCCCTGGAACTGGAGTTACAGATGGTTGCGAGCCGTCATGTGGGTGCTGGGAATGGAACCTAGGTCATCTGGAAGAGCAGCTAAACCATCTCTCCAGCCTCGTTAATCAGACATTCTTAAGATTTTCCACACAAAACCCCAAATACCCCACTTCTCTTCATTCTTCACCATCGTGAGACTTTGTTCCAGTTTCAAGGCTAGTTTCAAAATGTCTCAGCAAGACACATTTCTCTACTGCTCTCATTTTCCCAGGGTTCAGAAACTGAAACACAGGAAGTACTCACCAATATTCCTTTTAATTAACTTCGGTTTGGTTTCCCACTGTTTAAAATGGAAACATTTTTTAAACTGGAATATATTTGACAGGATTGATTAAAACTGTTTTAACTCCCAGAGTCCAACTCTAAGAAATCTGAGCCCTTNCGTGNATCTCGGAGGTTAAAACAGCCAACACCCGCGACTGAGCTGCTACTGGAGAACTCGTTAGTTTAATGTCTTAGGCCGAGTGCCCATCGTGGACTTTCTCTATCCATGAGATACACCCGCCTTGTTGTAAAGAGCAGAGTGAGCGCATTTTAGCCACTCGCTTTTAACATGCTGCAGGGAGGTAGATGGCTCCATCAGTAGATGTCACAGAAGATACCCAAATGTACCCAAATTAGTTGCCAAAAATGCTTAGTGAGCATCAAAGAGACGCATTCTGCTTTCCAAATTATTAAGCAAACTATTCAAAACTACTGAAACATTGGTTTTTTTTTTCATTGCAGATTGTTGACCAGCAGCCAGGAACAGCTGTCTTTCTCNGATACCCTGCAGTGACGCCCACAGGAACTTTCCTTCTTTAATGTTCAACACACGAAAAAGTGTGGAAGGGTGCACATCATTTAGCAGCCCTCACATTTAGGATTTGACTGGAGGATTTTATGCACAGACACTTATGGACCCAGGAAAGGCAAACATCTACATTTAGATGCATTTTTCTCAATAGTATTAACTTTCCTGCATAAACACACTGAAATAAATAATCAAGTCTGTATGTTTGATGTACATACAAATGTACCATACTTGGTACATATGTATCTTTTTCAGTCAGGAACTGAATCTAAGCCATAGTGTCTTTTATCTTAGCATGTGTGTGTGTGGGGGGGGTTGCACATGTGTGCATGTGTGTGTTGAGGGTAGAGGACAACTTTAAGTGCCATTCTCCAGGAGCTGCCCATCTTGGTTTTTTGTTTTTATGCACATGTCTGTGCCTGTGTGAGTAAATATATTTCATGTGTGTGTAGGTACTTGCAAGAAGCCAAAAGAGGGTGCAGATGCCCTG
>LZPO01117036.1:283521-339922 GCA_001675575.1 Neotoma lepida
GAGACGCATCCAAGCCCCTTTTGTTTAAGAATAACTTTTAGAACTCAGAGCAAACTTAGAAGATAGTGTCTTAGTAAAATGATGCCCCAGTTGGCTTCTCTGTTGCTGGGATAAAACACTGAGCCAAAGCAACTTGGGGAAATGAGGGATTCACTTACCTTGCAAGTTCTAGCACATCATTGAGTGCCAGGGCAAGGACTTGGAGGTGGGAACTGAAACAGAGACCACTGAGCAACACAGCTTACTGGCTCCATCCCCATGGCTTTCTTGGCTTGTTTTCTTAGACAAATCAGGATCTCCTGCCCAGGGGTGGCTGGGACCTCCTGCATCAATTATCAGTTTAAGAAGAATAAACCCCACAGACATGTCCACCAACCAATCCAATGGAGGCAATCACTGAGTCACTGAGTTGAGGGTCCCTCTTTCCAGGTGACTCCAGTTCATGTCAATTGACAAAAAAACCTAACCAGCACAGATGGCCTGGGGGCATTGATTCATGTTAAATGATTGCTCAGGTGGGCATGCCGGGTAATGAATCNTGTGGTAAGAAGGTGAGAAATGCTTCCCTTTGTTGAAGTGGTGGGGTGGCTATTGCAGAAATGGAGATGAGAGCAGAGGCTCAGGATGCCTGAGGCTGTTTTTCCACACCCATCAGTCTTAGAGGCAGATCCAGGTCATGTCCTGGACTGAATGAAGTACTCGGACTTGGTTCGTTCATCACTTTCTGTCTTCGTTTGTCAAATTCTCTTATTAACTGATAGAACATACTCTCAATACTTATGGATTTATTTCCCTTTGTGTACACTTAACGTCCAGGAAGGAGATCCAGATTTTATTATGAATGAAGGTTGGAGCTTATCAAATTTATTTTCTGCGTCAATTGATGATGATGCCACGTGAATTGTCTTCTTTAGCCTGATGATATTAAAATTGATTGATTCGTGTATAGCTAGGATAGATAGTAGCTTTTAGGTCATGTTGTGTATTTTTTAACTGCATTTTTACTTGATATGCTAGTACTTTGTTGAGAATTTCTGCATCTAAGTTTAAGAGAGATGTTGGTCTCTAGTGTTCTTTTCTGTACTCTGTGATTTTGGTATCAGAGTAACACTGGCCTCCTAAAATGAGCAGAGAAGTATTTCTTCCTTTTCAGTTTCCTGGACGAGATTGCAGAAGGTTAGTGATAATTCTGTAAAGGTTTGCTGGAGTTCTCCAGTTGAAACCATCTGTGTTTTCTTCCAGAGCATTTCAACGACAAGTCCAATTCTTTAATGGATGTGAGACTATCCTGTTTCGTCTCATTCGAGTCTTGGTAGTTTGTGGTTTTTATAAGTTGGCCCATCTTCTTCTAAAGTTGTGGGATTTCTAAGTATGACTATGTCTTCAGTGTCCTCTGATTCATTCTGTTCGTTATGACTTTGTCCGCAGTGTCCTCTCATTCTGTTCATTATGACTGTGTCTGCAGGGTCCTCTCATTTCTTCAATGGCTGCAGACACTGTGGTGAGACCCTGTTTTGTGACTGACATTGGTGGGTTTAGTCTTTTCCATTTTATTTTGTTGGGCTTACTTGAGGTACTAGCCAGACTCTTGTGTCATTCATTTTCCCTGTAGTTTTTCCTTTCAATTTCATTGATTCCCACTTTTGTCTTGATTACTTTTTTATGCTTGCTTTGGGGCTATTTTGTTCTTTTTTGCTGTTTTGTTTTCTTTTGCTTCCTCCTCTAGATCCCGAAGACAGAGGAGTAGATATGATTATCTTAGACTCTCTAACATAATCTTCTGTGCTTCTTTTCTTTTTTAGACATTTATATATTTACTTACTTGTGGGTAAGCACATGCATGCCACTGCAATGGAGGGCAGAGGACAGCTTGCAGGAGTCAGTGTTCTCCTTCCACTGTGTGGCGCCTGGGATTCAAACTCAGATCTTCAGGTTTGGCAGCAGACCCCTTTACCTGCTGAACCATCGTGCTGGCCCTGTTTTCCTCTTTTCTGGTGTAGTCATTAGTGCTATACATTTCCCTCTAAGAGCAACATCCTAGCTTTGTTTCACAAATTTTGATGCGTTTTATTTACCTCTCACTCTGTTTATGGTTTGTATTTTTAAATTTCCTTTGAGACTTCCTCTTAGACAACATTTTGTTTAGAAATGTGCTGCTTAACTTCCACATGTTGGGGATTCTTTTTCTGTTGCATTTTTCTCACTAATTACTTATCCAGTTATCTCAGGTCAGAGGACATATCCTGCATGTTTGCCTTCTAGCCCCTAAAATAGTCTATCACGGTGCTTGAGAAGATAAAATGCATTCTATTTCTTCCTATCTGGAATGCTGGATATACAAGGTATGTGCCACCACACCTAGTGATTTTTTTAACAAGTAAGTCTGCATTGACCAGGGTCTACCTCTTTACATACGTTCATATGACAATGATCTCTGGCTCAATGCCTTTGTGTTATAATGGGAAGAGAGGTAGACTGTTCGAGTCTCCCTAGAAGCAGGTCCTCCGCTACAATGGTTAGCAGTAAGATATTACACATAGCAGTGATTGTGAATAAACATTTGTATCCCAAGCTCAACCTCCCCTTGGTGGACCTCAAAACCACTGCAGCTCCACTAAGGATACCCAACACAAAAGGAACTGTGACAGACAGTAGGTCATACTAAAAAGAGATAATGCTCTTAACAAACTGTGGTTGAGATGTGTTACTTTTATAGACTTATTATAGGTTTCCCAAAAATTTACGAACATATCACTAAGATACATTCCATCAACTTAGGGCCTATGCAAGTAATGTTCTATGACATTTAGCATTCATTAGTTTAATCAGCTGAATAGAGAAGGGAAGTACAATTTGTAAACATTTGTACTTAGTTCGTCATTTTGAAGTAGCAGCTTCTGGGATGTCTTTAAAACCTTATTGTTCAAATTTCCTAGCATATACAAAAGTAGTAAGAGCAATATGAATTGGGCTACTTAAAAAATAAACACACATTCTAACTTGTCCAAGGCTGAGACAGAATAGAGACACCTAAAATACACATTTTCTCGATTTTTTATCCTAGAGTTCCTCCTGGCTTTGGTGAAATCTTCCAGCCTCTTTTCTATTTATTAGTTCTTCTAACCATATGCTCAGATTTCTTCACATTTAGGTAATATTTTTGAATGTTTATTAAATATGATAGTTAATTTTATATAGCAACTTAACTAGGCTATATAATGCCCACAGAGTTGGTAAAACCTTTTCTTTTCTTTTTTTTCTGCTTTTATCTATAACAGTATCTCCTGAAGAGATCCACATTTGAATTGGTAGCTGAATGAAGTTCCGCACACCAGTGTAGATGTGGTCCTGCTCCAGTCTTTGCATATAGCTACTCCTATTTTGAGTTTCCAGATTCAAACCAGGACTTATACTCATGAGACATTTAACTCACAGGCCTTTGGACTCACTGAATTATATCACTGGCTTTCCTTCTGGCTTACAGTACACAAATTATAAGACTTCCTGGGCCTCCATAGGCCATTCCTAGTATATACATACACACACACATACACACACACATGTACACATACACAACACACACACACACACACACACACACACACACATCATTGCTTCCGTTTCTCTAGAGACCTTGAATAATATACCAGGTGCTAGACACTTTCACATACACTATGTCATGAAATCTTTGAAACAAGCCTGAGGTGGATGTCATCATCCCTGTTTCTGAAGGTGAAAAGAGAGGTTCAGAGGGGTAACTTGGCTAAGGCTGAAGAGAGAATAGCCAAGCTATAGCCAAGGACTTCTGTCCCAAGCTCAAATATTCTCCTCATCATGTACATTTGCATGGCTCTTTTAAATTTCAAAGTATTTCCCCAGTTTACAAAATAGGTCAAATTAATGGTAAAAGTTCTTAATCTACAATCTACTATAGTTTTATCTTCCATCTGCAAAACTCTTTCTTAACTCTCTTTCTCTGTTTAGGAAATTGTCCTTCTCACAAGCAGAACCCACCTCTTGCTATTGAGACTGAAAGTCCATATACTGTTCCTGGTGGACCAGCTTAGAACTGTGTTACTGAATATGGTAGCCACTCACCACACATGACCACTAAGCACTTGAAATGGGACTAGTGTCCACGCTGAAATGATATTTGGACATATTGAGTTAAATAAAATATGTTGTTAGGTGGCTAGAGAAATATTTAAGTGGTTAAGAGCTCATAATGTTCTTGCAGAGTTCACAGCACCCACACTTGGCAGCAGACAGCCACCTGTACCTCCTCCAGCCCCACGGGATCCAACGACCTATTCCAACCTCCAGAAGTGCTTCACTTATGTGCACAGCCTCTTCCCATACACACATAATTAAAATCTTTAAATTATATAGCTAGAATTTTATCTGTTATTTTTAAATATATTTTTATTAATTCTTTGAGAATGTCATACATGCATCCAATGTATTTTGACTATATTCACCCCTAACTCTTCAGATCCACTCCCAACCCCCTCCAAACTTTGTGTCTTTTTGATTTTTTAAGAAGAACACATCAAGTACAAATTGTGCTGCCTTTATACTCCTGGACATGGGGCCATCCACTGGAGCCTAGTTGACCCACTAGGGACCACACCCTAAAAGAAAACTGACACCCTTCTGAAGAAGCCATCAACTGTCAACAGCCCCCACCTAGGGGGGTCAGGGCTCATGAGCTCCTCCCTGCCGCAAGCTGGAACATTGACTGGACTGATCTTGTGCAGATAGCCACGGCCACTGTGCAGTCATGAGTTCAGCAGGCCTGTGATGTCCAGAACACACTGTTTTACTGTAGTCCTCCCCAGCCTCTGGCTCTTACTATCTTACTGCCCCCTCTTCCAGTGTTCCCTGAGCCTTCCCTTGAGGGGTCACTTGTAATTTAAAAAAAAAAAAAAACCTTTCTTAATGTGGCTCTTAAAAAATCTTAAACTAAATGTGTAGCTTACATTATATTTCATGGACAGCATGGAACTATAGGGCTAANATATGACTGACTTGTGTCGATCATTTGTCCCCATTGACGGCTAGTGCTATGAGACAATGTGACCTTCCATTCCATTCCACTGGGAGTAGTGACAGTGATNATAGCTGTATCATGTTTCAGGGGCATCAGAAACAACAGTTAATGTCTCAGTCATGCGACATTACAGTCTCAGTTTAGGTTTCTACATCTAGCAGTGGCTACAGTAGAGGTTTCATGGACGTGGTGTGAGCATTATTATGATTGTCACGCATGAAGATCTAAATTCTTCTCTTGTGAAGGCTCTTCCTAAGGTCCCTTCTCTGTCCCAGTTCACAAGATCTTTCCTCCTTTCAGCAACAATGGTAAGATGCAAAGCACACACTTGCCATCCGTTAGTGATATAGTCTCACAGCGAAGTGTCATGTCTTCTCAGCCACACTGTAGAATTACTGTGGCAAGAACCCTGTGTTTCACATAATTGTTCTTAGTGTCTGTCAGACCCTCTTGGTGACATTACTGAACAAAACACTTGTTCTCACTACAGATCTCTGAAGGAGGCAGGGAAGTAACCACTATCCTTGTTTGTAGATAAACTGCTGCTTAGTGACTAGCATGAAGTTTTGCAGCTGGTTTGCTGTCAAGTGGGAGCAGAAACCACACTTCCTACTCTCTATTCTTTATTCGAGGCTCTGTCACATACATAAGATGTGTCTTAGGGTTTTTATTGCTGTGAAGAGACACCATGACCATGGCAACTCTTATAAAGAAAACATTTAAGTGGGGTGTCTCGCTTACAGTTTCAGAGGTTCAGTCCATTATCATCATGATGGGAGGCATGGTGGCATGCAGGCAGATGTGGTGCTGGAGCTGAGAGTGCTACATCTTGCAGGCAACAGGAAGTCAACTGTCAGTCCCACTGAGGGAAGCTTGAGCAAAAGAGACCTTAAAGCCCACCCCCACAGTGACATACTTCCTTCAACAAGGTCACACCTCCCAATAGTGCCACTCCCTTTGGGGGCCATTTTCTTTCAAACTACCATAGATGGTGTGTTAATTTCCTAGAGCTGCCATAATAAATACCACAGGTTGGCAGCATAAAACAGTTTGTGCTCTCATGGTTCTGAAGGATGGACATCAAAACCTGAGGTGTCAACAGAGCATGCTTCCTCTGAAACCGAGAGGCAAGCAAAGCCTTGCTCACCTCATCTGAGGTGATGCTTTGCTGATGACATCTGGCTTTCCTTGCCTTGCTACTGCATGTCTCCAGTCTCTGCCCTGCTTTCAATTATGATCATGCTCTGGTGGTTAGGAGNTGAACCTGTTTGGGGTGAGCACAATTCAGCTCATAACAGAGAGGAAACATAAGGAAACCCTGCCCTGGTTCCATGATTTGATCCAAGGATTACACTACAGTGAGAAAGAAACCAGAGAGGGGTGAGCCTTGATTTATCTACCTATCTATTTATTTATTTTACATCCTGGCCGCAGGTTCCCCTCCCGCCTCTCCTCCCAGTCCTCCCCACCACTGTTCCCACCCCCCAATCCACTCCTCTAGAGGTGAGTCTTAAACAGTCCTATCTACTACTTAGTTTCTACATGGACTGACAGAGTTCAGTTGATCAGTATATGTCATCATGAATTGAGTGTGTCCCTTACCTCATAAAAGGACTGAATGGTCCCCGTAAATAAGATTACAGCCCACCCCAGCTAGCAGATTTCTCCAGCCATCTCAAACAATGATATATAATTGTGAGAAATTAATAGAAAAAGAGGTTGTTGCAGTGATCCTGTAACTCTTCCAGAAGACTGCTTTGGGGTCTAAAGAATTAGGAGACTAGATGGAAGAGCCAGTCAAACACACTAGAGAAGCCGAAGAAGTGTAACTCGCACTTAGGATCTGTTCCAGTTTTCAGGTGTTTCTTCTTTCTCTACACTGAAAATATACATAAGTTTTTAATAAAAACACAAACATTTAAAAATAAAACTGGTAAAATGAGCGCTGCTCTAATCTAAGAGAAAAGAATGCCAGCAGTTTTCAGTCAGGACCTCAGTGGGAATCCACACAGGAATAGCATAGGATGGGCAGCCACTCAGCTATCTAATGAAAGCTCAGGACAGAGTCAAGTACCAGATAAGTTGTCTCTGGATCTGTCTCCCCTAAATCGGAAGGGCATGCCTGGGCTTTGGGTCAGGACTGTCTCTAAAAGTTTTCTTGGTCAAGTGACTTAATCTCTTTGTATCTGCCCATGTACAAAGTGAGGATGGCTAGCTANCTAGACGGCTGTGGTAAAGACTAAGGATCTACAACACAGAGACATACAATAGACATCTCATTAACTTAAATCTTTCCCTTGCCCACTCCTACAAATACATTCAATATAATTTCTGCCTACTGCTCCATCCCCCTGACAAATATAAAAAGTGATTTACATTTAATTTTAAAATCCAGTAGATGAAAAACAATATAATACACCACTAATTACTTAGATTCAAATTTCCACATTCATTAATTCAATAGATGTTTATTATTATTTTTTAAAGATTTATTTATTATGTATACAGAAGAGGGTGCCAGACCTCATTACAGATGGTTGTGAGCCACCATGTGGTTGCTGGGAATTGAACTCAGGACCTCTGGAAGAACAGTCAGTGCTCTTAACCTCTGAGTCACCTCTCTAGCCCCAGTAGACATTTATTGAGTAGCCACCCTTGCTAGTCATGGTGTTAAAAACAAAACATTTTCCCTCTCTTAGGGAGTTCACTGTTTAGTGAGGAGATAATAAGTAAACAATAAATATATAATTAAAACCATAGCTAGACACGGTGGCACTTGTCTGTAATCCTAGCACTTGTGAGGTAGAAGCAGGATGATCACAGTGCATCTGTGGACAGAGTGGGGTATGTGAGGCCCTTGCTCAGAAATAAAATAAAAACTGAAGGGCCAATTACAGTGGCACATACCTATAATATCGAGGAAACTAAGGCAGGATGATTACCAGTTCAAGGTCAGCCTGGGTTACAGTGATATCTTGTCTCAAAACAAACAAAGGAGATGATTTTCAAAAACATCCTTTGTGCCACGGAAGAAATGACAAGGTGCAATGATGAATCAGGCATAGGGCAGGAAGGCAGATTTAGTTAGGAAAGATGACCCAGTGGCCTTTCTGAGGTGGCAATTAAACCAAAACTTGAAGGCTAACAAGAAGTCAGACATGTAAAAGACATGGAAGTTCTTAGAGCTGGTCAAATCCACACGTACAAAGGCAGTCAGCAGCCAATGTGTTCAGAGTTGTAGATGGGAGGTTCAACAGGTTAGAGGGACCATTTGGACTTAAGTCCAGCTTCCTACCATGGCCTAGAGGCCCTTTGAACATTGCCTCCTCACACCTTCTAGCACCGTCCATGCAGTCTACAGTTTCTGTCCCTCCTTCCTCACAAAATCATTCCACCTGAAGCCTGATTTTCTGTCCCCCAGGAAGGCTCTGTCGCAGGATCTGTCCTGATGCTGTCCTGCCAACTCTATGAAGACCACAGGAGCCTGGGATGAATGGCTATCTGGATAATGGGTAGTCTCTGTCATTTTTTTCAATAGATTTGGAAGCTGCTTGGTCTGCACTCAGATGTGATTTAGCCTTCTCAGATCTCTGATGGTATTGATGATGAGGCTAGCTATAACTTTGTTAGCTTAACAACACCAGACAAGCAGATTCTTCCACAAGATTGNAGCCACCTTGTTAGTTCATTGATCAATACACTAATTAGTTAAAACCACTAAGTCTCTTAATAAGAAAAGGCAAACAGATCTGCCTTATTCACAGGTTTCATATTAAAGGATAAACAGGTTTCGAACCTAACTTAAAATGGCTGTTCTTAATGATAATTGCTTATATCTCTGACAAGTAATTAAATAAAAAACATGAAAATCTATATCAATTCTGAGGGTCTAAAATATATAAAAGTCTGAGGATATGGAAATTTAAATTATGATAAAAGGATGACTTAAAATATGTCAATACAAATATTAGGGGTCTAAAAACGTAAAGACTTAAATTATGAAAGAGGATATTTTGAGAAATATAATTTATAAAAATAAAAATGGCTTAAGATATATGAAAAATATTACAAGATTTCTTTCCCTAGCCATGCTATCATTACATTGAAATTTCAAAAATTCAAAGTTTAACATTAATAAAATTCTGACAAACTAATAAAGCATTGACTGTTTACTATTTGGGTCACAAGCTCAAGATTTTATATTTCTTTTGGTTGTCTTCTGAATATAGACTTACAGATGCTTTTCATCGAGCCAAAGACTTCTCAGTCCAATCTATACCTGGCTCTCTAAACGGAAGAAAATGTACATGCTTTTGAACCCAAATCTGTAGCTTTTGCTAGAACTCAAAGGTATGAAGTCTATTCCTGCTGTATTACAGATACCTGTTACCTGCTTTGTCTACAATATGGATTTCAATACAGATTGATAATACTAATATATCTGAAACTTTAACATCTTTTGATGAAATGGAAATTCATATATGCTTCAAAGAATGGAAAAAAAACATAAAACTTGGATCCACTTCTCAAAGATCAAAGGATTTCTGATAAATACAGCCTAAGTTTTCTCACCTGTCTATTCCTGAGGATGACATTTATCTCTCTCCTGGACTTGGGACTCCTCCCCTTCCTCAATTACTGAGACTATGAATCTAAAATTTCCAAATAAGTTCATAAATTTTAACTTCTGTTCCTAGTTTATATCTGTCTCAACAAGTTTCCACTTGGCTGACAGATGCATCCAAGCATCAATTGCTGATAACAACCTGCTCCAAGACCATGAGTCCTGAACTTGCTGAAAACTGATATGGACCAATCCAGCCAATATAAATGCTGTCTCTTCAGCCGGTCAACGAACCAGATGCCGCTAAATTCCCTCCTTGCCTTTGACTAACATGCTGGCTTTCCAGGGCCCTGACAACAATGTCCTAATGTCAGCAGGAAGTAATCACATAAAAGAATATGTTGTCCTTGCCCCCCCCCCTTGTTAAATCAAAAGAGAATTTCTTGTCATAGGGAATCTGAGGTAAGATAATAACTGGTCCCCATTCTCATTTCCAAGTTCCATCAGGATAAGGAACTCTGTCAGCCATCACAGGGCTTTTGGACCTTCTGCTTCTGCTAACTACTATTGGCTCTTGTGTCATTGACTAAATGATAATTCCTGTCTGGGTACCATTAAGCTGATGATGCTAACATCCCAATATAAGCCTATAAATCATACTCCTGTCTCTTATACACATCTAGATGTGTATAAGAGACAGACAACAGGCTGCTCAGTGTTCTCTCAGAGATCAGGCCTCAATGTCAGTTTCCTGAAATTGAACAAGCAATTTCTGAAAGAGCCACAAACAAAGGACAATTAATCACGGTGCCTCTGACCACAGCGATAAGGGAGATAGGATGTACCAAGCCTGGGTCACTGAGCCAGTCTCCCACAGTCAGCATGTACTAGGCCAGCCGGCCTCCATAGCAGTTCAAGGACAAAGCCTGGGACTTGTCCAGGCTTGCCCCAAAGTGGAAAACTGAAGCCCTGACCAGCCCCTGACTAGCCCTGGCCAATTAGAACATATTAATATGATTGCCACTTGCTTAAGTCAAGCATATCTGAAATGACCTAACTGCTCTAGGACCGCCCTTTGGCTGTCTTTAAAAGGAGCCTGCCGGCTCTTCTAGGGTCTTCACCATCTTGCCTTTATGTGAGATGGCAGGCCCCAGCATGCTGGAATAAAATTGCTCTTGCTGACTGCATGGATGATGGTCTTTTGTGGGACTTTTCCAGGACCTTAACAATCCACTCACCCTTAGCAAAGGGCTCATTTATTGTTAGACAATTCACACCTTTTCAATTCCATAACCAAAGCTTCTTATCTAAGCCCTCCAGAGGGTCAATGCCAAATGCAAATTTTCTGTGTTCTGGGTTGTTCTTAAACTAAGTTTGCATAGGCTTTGATCACTAGGAAAACTCTCAGATAATAGAAGGTATGGAGACAGGAGGTAGCAATCACAAAAGGCAGATCAAAGTTAGGTGCTAACACTCTAGAGTCAAACAAGGTGTAGCCCTGTGGGAATTCTCCCCACAGAGTCCAGAATAAGTAGGTTTGGAATCAGAACTGGAGAGGAGAGCTGGAGTCCCGAAGCTACAGAACAAAAATTGGTTTCTGTCTTCTCCATTGCATTAGGGACTCCCTTAGCGCTAGGATCCATTTTCAATAATTTTTCTATAATCAGTACCTAGCCCAGGACCCGGCATTTAGTGCATGCTTGATACGAACAGATGCTCACAGATAACCGTAGTGCGCACAGAAAAAAGTTTACTAATTTGGTTTCAGCTCAGCTGGGAAAGGTGAGCAGGTTGCAGACTCAGGATCCAAAAGAACAGAAGAGATTTAACCAAATACCGCAGAGGCAGGGCATCAGCCGCTGCGCCTGCGCGGTCCAGACCCTCATTCCCGAACAGCGGGACGCCCGCCCGCNCCCCGCTCCCAACGCGCGTGCGCACTGTCCGCTTCCCGCCTCCAACAAGATGGCGGCGGCCGTGTACTGAGTGGGCGGAGTGTGGCTGCCGGAAACCCGGCTGCCGCCTTCGGGGAGCTTCGGGCGAAGGCCCGGGAGCAGCGGACCGAGGCTGGCGNGATGCTGTTCCCGGGAAGCGCAGTCGGCGACCGCTGAGGACGGTGGAGCGAGGCGTTGCCTTTCCAGCGCCCCCTATGTACGCCTCCTCGCGCTCGGGGCCGGTCGCCGCTTTGCCCGCCTCGGTACCACCGGTGACTCTCGGGGCCCGGAGCTCCAGCGGCGGCCGGGACCGAGTCCCGCGGGAGGGGAGGCGCCCGGGCGGCGCCCGTGCTTGCGGCCGCGGAGCGAGCATCTGGCAGGTGAGTGCGGCTGCGCACGCCGGCGACTCCCACCCGGGCGCCGGCGCCCGGACCCCGGGGGCCGGGTTCCACCGCTCTCCGCTCTGCACGTTCCTGGCCTGCCCCTCTCCGGCCTTGTGCTGGCCGCGGGCTCGCAGGTTCCCCTTCCCACACCCTGGGCGGGGGTCGTGGCTCCCGCCGCCCTCGCAGCTTTTCCTTGCTCCGCAGGCAGCCTCGCCCCTGCTAGCAGGCTTTTCGCTCTAGGTGCCGTGCGTGGGTCGTCCAGCCCGTTTCGTTGGAGCTCAGCTTTCTTGCTTCCCTTTAAAACTTTGGAGCTCTGGTTAGCTGAGCCTAGCTTGTGGCTTTCCAGAGGAAAGCTTTTTACTGGTTGTACAGAGGNCGGTGGGATCCGTTGCCCTTGAGAAGGGAACGAGTCCCGGTAGACTGGGATGGGTTAGGAGTCTGACTCCTGCCTAAGGGAGCCTGCGATGGCAAAATGATTGTTCGCTACTAAATCATTAATCTCTTTCGGCATAGTCAGTCTTTGGTCTCAGCTTTTGAGAAGGAGGCATGAGTTTTGTGAAGCATTTGGTTTGGTAGACCCATTGAAAGAATTGGGGAGTGTTAATTTCCTTTAATAAAAAAGATCTTATAAATGTAAGGTAACACATAATGGGACAAGAAAGCATAAGTGGTTTATACTTTTCTTTAGTTATTAGCCTAAAGTGCGCATTGAAGCTTTAAGACCCTCAATGTGCAAGCCCTTTGTTTTTGGTT
Source organism: Neotoma lepida (assembly GCA_001675575.1). Lineage (NCBI taxonomy): Eukaryota > Metazoa > Chordata > Mammalia > Rodentia > Cricetidae > Neotoma > Neotoma lepida. Next base: position 296,203 of record LZPO01117036.1, read on the forward strand.
TTTTTTAGAAAGGGCTGCTCAGATTTCTTGTATTCTCAGTTGTTACTAGTGCTTAACAACGCTTATAGCTCTTGACAGTGTCTATAAGGCGGTTTTGTGCCTCAAGGGTAATCGCGATTACTGATACGCAAAATTGTCCTAAGTAACCTAGGGACCTTGCCAAACCTTTGCAAGTGCAAACTGCCCCATTAGAGTGTCAGTGGAGGAAGTTGTCAGGCTGTCTGTCTCCTCTATCCCATTACTTCGATGTGGATTAAAAATACTTACATTTTGCCCTTCGAGATTGCAAAAGAGTGGGGCTTTGAAAGCTAGTTTAGAAGCTGGGGCGTTAGCCCGGGGGTAGTGCTTGTAAGACTGACTCCATGTTCATTCTCCAGGACTGTAAAAAAAATTATGAATTAAAAGTTTAGAATAGGATTGTCCACTTTAAAATAATTAATCTTTTTGAGTCTTATATCATTTGTTGTTGGTAGCCTTCACTCTTCCACCACTAAAAACTGCATGCTCTTATGTCTTGTCTGTCACCCCTAAACTTTCATTTCCATTTGAAGGGATAAGAAGGAAGCTGGGCTTCTAAACTCCAGTGGCTGAGAAAATCTCAGCTGTCTGAGGCATACTTCCTCTACTTCCCAGGTTTTCCCCCCAGTATTATCTCCTTATTTGCTCATATTTCAGAGAAAGAAATGTCTGTCTTTTCAAGAGCAACCCCCGCCAGATGAGCCTATGACCAACCCTTCCCATCTCTCTGTATTTAGAACTATCCATTATTACTATTTGGAGGCTTCCTTCGTTGCTCCCTCTCTCTCCTATATGCATGTTTGTGTTTTCTCCTGAGCTGCCCAGATAGGAGGCCATTCTGAATTCCAAATTTTCCTTCAGGATTCTTGGATCCAAGGACTTTGATGTAGTCAGAGAAATCTTTCAGTCTTGGTTTTGACTTGTGTTAAAACTGTTTAGTAGTTGTGGTCATANTACCACTTAGACTATTCTGTATCTATAAAGTAGGGTGTAACACTTACCTTGCATGATGGATATACAGGGAGTTAATATGTGTTAAATGTCCATCTAAGTGTTTGGTACATCTTCATCTTTCATTTTCACTATGACGTCACTATGAAATGGAAGTCCCTTACCATTTCCCTGTTGCTGTGGGGCCATCAAGATGGGTCAGCAGGTGAAGGCACTTGCTGTGAAACCTGACAACTGAGTTAGCTCCCCAGACCCACATGGTTGAAGGAGACGACCAACCCTAGCACATTGTCTTCTGACCTCCATCACACACAGACACAGAATAAATAAATGTAATTTTTAAAAAATTTTCAAAAAAGTCACCAGAGAACACTAAGCACCAAATCTATTCTGTGTCATCTTTGGTTTCTATAGGCAATTTGTAAATTATATAGTACTCTGTAGTAATAAATGACGCATTCTTAGCTTTCTACACTGTACTTCCTGGTTTCCTGATCCATTGAAAGTTTCTTCATATGTCCTGCCCTCTCTCAACTTATCAGCTAGGCTGCAAATAGGATATGCAAACAAGGTGATGCATTTGCCTCTTGTAATTGACAGATGCNTACTTAGAAATGGCATGAAGTATATCATATAATCAGTGCTCAAAGTCCATTTTTCTTCTCTTTTCTCAACATTGTCCTCCTGTTTGAGTTCCTTGCTCAGACTTGCTTCTCTCCTAATAAGAGGACAGCTATTAACAATGTTCATGTTATGGTCTTCCTTTACCGCCAAGGGAAATAGAAGGCTTCTCTTTTAGCCTTTTCCCAGAGTCCTCAGCGCTCCTGTGATTGAACAGAACAGAAGACTGTGCTGTTAGGTCTGAGCAGTATCTTTTGTCTGGAGGTGGTAGTTAGGTAGGAGTGAATCCTATCTAAAAATAAGGGCTGTGGCACANCTTGGGCTGGGGGTGTGTGTGATACGGGTCTTAGAAAGGTAACTAATGTCCTCAAGGCTTTGTGTGTTTTCTTGGTGATCATGTATTTTTTTTCTTTATGATATAAGTCATTTTGTGTGGATATTTCTAGTTTCTGGAACTCTGCTTCCCACTTGTACTGTTTGCTGTGTACCCCTGTCTTAGATGTNCTGCCAGAATTCACATGACAACAGACTGACTCAGTGTTGTCTGCATCCACCGTACTTGTGGTGTGTGCATATGTGCTGGTGTTCGTATTCTCTTCCTCCTAAGTCTGCATCTACCGTACTTGTGGTGTGTTCATGTGTGCTGGTATGTTTGTATTCTCTTCCTCCTAAGTCTGCATCTACCGTACTTGTGGTGTGTTCATGTGTGCTGGTGTGTTTGTCTTCTCTTCCTCCTAATTTCTGTTTGGTGGTCACTTTTCTCTCAGTCACCCAGTCTTGAACCTTATAGTCATAGTGGTTCTTCTTCCACTGCCCAAGTTACAGAATACTTAACTGACTGACTTAATCAGTATCTCACAGAAAAGATGAGCAGAGTTAGAGGATTTCATGGCTAGTCAGTTATGCTGCACAGTGAGGTTTTCAGGGATTTTCTATAATTGACTAGTCTTAGTGTGTAGTCTTAGGGTTTTTATTGCTGTGAAGAGACACCATGACAGCAGCTCTTTTTTTTTTTTTTTTTTTTTTTTGGTTTTTTGAGGCAGGGTTTCTCTGTGTAGCTTTGGCGCCTTTCCTGGAACTCACTCAGTAGCCCAGGCTGTCCTCGAACTCACAGAGATCCGCCTGCCTCTGCCTCCTGAGTGCTGGGATTAAAGGTGTGGGCCACCACCGCCCGGCTTACAGCAACTCTTATAAAGGAAAAACGTTTAATTGGAGTGGCTCACTTACAGTTCAGAGGTTCAGTCCATTATCATCATGGTGGGGAGTGCAGGCAGACATGGTGCTAGAGAAGTAACAGAGTCCTACATCTTGCAGGCAACAGGAAATGGTCTGAGTATCACACTGAAGAAGCTTGAGCAAAAGAGATGTCAAAGCCCACCTCTACAGTGACACACTTCCTCCAACAAGACCACATCTACTCCAACAAAGCCACACCTCCTAATAGTGCCACTCCCTTTGGGGGCCATTTTCTTTCAAACCACCACATGTACTAACTAACTTTTGAACATATGCATATCCTATCATAGTTGTACATGGCTCTTTTTTCTCCAAGTACCATAGCTACCAAAGATAAGTATGTCCTCTTATCTCTTAGTTAGGCAAGTAAACCTTCACAAAAGGCCTGTATCAGTCAGGTGTCGATCCTAATTGTAATATTATTTGGAAAACCCATTTATGGCATTTAAGTATAAGAAGAGGCAAGAGGCTGAAGAGAAAGTGACATATGGTGTCAGTGGCATATTTCTACAGGGTTCTATGGAGAAATAAGCTTTACAAAGAGAATTTGCAAATAACAGTAGCCAGCGTAAAGCATTGGTACCTATGCATTGTCATAAACCATGCATGGCTTTTTGCCAAACATTTTGATAACCATAAGTAACTATCAAAAGTGGTTTCTTATGTAAAATTTGTAAGATTTGAGTGGTAGATTAGAATGTTGGATTCTTTTAAAGTTGGCATGATATTAAATACATTCAAGCATACCTTTGGAGCCTCTATCTGAAACAGATATAAACAATTATTATGAAACAGATTTGTAGTTCCTTTTCAGAGAAAGCATTGGAAATACAGGGGAACATTTTTGGTTGTCACAGTAATTGTCAAGTCCCACTAGCAATTAGGGAGTAGAGGTCAGATATACTAAGTAGTCTGTGATGTTTGGAAAGGTCTCACAAAACAGTCATGCCTTAAAACGCCACTATACACACATTGAGATTAGCAAATGCCTTGCCTTTTAGAAGATTCACAATGATCCTTTTATAGTCTTATACTGTAACTGACAGGACAACAAATTCAAACTGACTTGAAAAAGGCAGTGATGAGATCTTGTGTTAAATGTTAGCTTAGGCGTCATTCAGTGGCTCCCATGAAAGGGAGGACTTGGCTCAGTTGCTCCGCTTTGTTCTGCTCTTCCATTCCCTTATTTCTGATTTCTTTCTTAGGCCTGCCTCTTGGTAGCAAATGACCGTAGCACTTTCAGACTCAATGCCCATATTTCACATACAAAATAACATGAAGAATGACTTTTAGATTTGGTGCTGTGTCTGTTGAGTATCACCACTCCTAACCTTCTCCAAGCACCTGTTCCTACAAAGCTTATTAGCTTTTCTGTCTCAGTACAACTTTGCAGACTGTATCTCCATTATGTATCATATTCTGCTTTTTTCTGACTCTCCCTTAATTATCTTTGTGTTCTTAAATTCTAATGTCTAGATTACTTTGTGGTTTAGTGGTTTGACCATATATAGAATGATTTTGTACTTAGCACAGAAAGATAGTTTGTGGGAAAAGCAGAGAAATAGAAGGTCCTGTCTCTGTATTTCATCAACAGCTGCTTTTGAGCCCTGAATTATGTACATTGTACATGCCACCAAGCATGTGTATGATGTTCTTCTAATTCATGAAATACAGATTTTATTTTGAAAGTCTGAGTCCTAGTATAGTTGGTTGTTTTTACTCTTTACTCTTTTGAGGGGGGNACCACCTAGCTCCCAAATAAATACATGGAGGCTTATTCTTACTTATAAATGCCTGGCCCTAGCTTGGCTTATTTCTAGCCAGCTTTTCTTAACTTAAATTATCCCGTCTGCCTTTTTTCCTCTGGGTTTTTATCTTTCTCTATTTCTGTATACCTTTCTTTCATTCTTGACTGGCTGTGTGGCTGGGTTCGCTGGCCCCTTCTTTTCTTGATCCTTGATCTCTCTTCCCAGATTTTTTCCTCCTCTTTATTCTCTCTCCCTGCCAGCCCCGCCTATCCTTTCTCCTGCCTTGCTATTGGCCGTTCAGGTCTTTATTAGACCATCAGGTGTGTTAGACAGGCACAGTAACACAGCTTCACAGAGTTAAACAAGTGCAACATAAAGGAATGCAACACATCTTTGCATCATTAAACAAATGTTCTACAGCATAAATAAATGTAACACATCTTAAAATAGTATTCTACATTCTAGTAGTGGTTTTGTCATTTTAGTCATTCCTTACCATCCAAGGGAGATTTGTTTTGGGACCTTCTGTGGATGGCCAAGACTCTTACATAAATAGGACGGTATTCACATATAGTCTCTGCACATCTTCCCAAATACTTTAAATCATCTTTAGATTACTAATAATACAAACAGCTGAAACCTGAAAAGGTCTAAAATATGAATTTTTTTAAGCATCAACATGACACAGGTGGAAAATTCGACTTATCTCATCTGACAGGTCACAGTCAAAATGTGGGCACATTAAAAATATACATACTACCTCAGGTTAGATGAATAAGGCATCTGTGTATACAACATAAGTGAGTTTTATGTTTAGGCTTGCATATCATCCCTAGGATAGCTCATGCATATGCAAAATATCCAAAAATCTGAATATTTTTTAATCTAAACTATTTTGGATAAGAGATACTTCTGTGTACCTCATGCAGTGTACATGGTAATTAAACTGTGCTGTTTAGATAATACTGACAAGAAAGGCCATATGTGTTCAGTACAAATAGAAGGTTTCTTTCCAGTGGTTTTTTTATCCACTGTCAGTTAGATCCAAAGATGCAGAACTTGTGAAATGTATAGCTCACTGTGTTTTCCCAGTCAGCAAATCTAAACACAAATGCCACTCGTTTAACAAGTGTTTTGGCTAGAGTTCTTGTCTAGATGTGCAGGGCCCTGGGTTTGACTTCAGCACCTCACAAAACAAAGCCAACAGCAACCATTTCTGAGGGCCTGCTGTGTAAGCAGGGTGGCAAGAATGGAGAATCAAGTAACCTGTGCTCTGTCTGAGCTTACATTTTAGTAGAGGACATAGCCAACAGTGTACATCTATGCGCAGGTCATGTTTAGGCTTTGAAGTAAATAAAGTGGGTTCAGGTAATAAAGCTCATCACTCTAGATAGGTTGGAAAAGGACCCGAATGAATGAATTAGTGGTAAAAGTCATGAAAGGATCTACTTGAGTGAAATGGTCTGTATTATTCTTGTCAGGATTTCAAATCAACATTACACCAACTTTGTAAAGTAAATCGACCCTCATTTCATAATTACTTTATACACAATCAATTGGAATTATTTCTTCCTTGAATGTTTGTTGTAATCCAGCAGAGGAAACATCAGGGCTGGGGTTTTTTCTGTGGAAAGGTTTTTACTAAAGGTTTTATTAATTAAATTTTCCTCTTCTCTCTTTCTCTTCCCCTCTTTCATTTCCTTTACTGGGGATTGAACCCAGTGCTTCACACAGCCTAGGTAAGCTCTCTACCACTAAGCTATACCCCAGTCCTTGGTTCTCATCTGTGTACACAGGTGAGTGTGGAGGTCAGAAGTTGGCCTCTGCTGTCTGTCTGGTGCCATCTACTTTGGTAGAGACTGGATCTCACTGGGACCTGAGCCCCAGGGGACTTCCTAATTAGGCTAGGCTGGGTCCCAGTGAGCCACAGGGATCCTCCGTCACCATCTTCCTGCTTGCCGGCAAGTACTTTGCCAGCTGAGCCATCTCAGTCTCTGTTTGTTTTCTTTCTTTTTTTTTTAAATTTTTTTTAAAAGATTTATTTATTATGTATATAGTGTTCTGCCTGCACACCAGAAGAGGGCACCAGATCTCATTATAGATGGTTTTGAGCCACCATGTGATTGCTGGGAATTGAACTCAGGACCTCTGGAAGAACAGTCAGTGCTCTTAACCTCTGAGCCATCTCTCCAGCCCCTGTTTCTGTTTTCTTATACCATCAATATTGTTTAGAGTAATGCATGTATTTACTGTTTCTTAGTTGCCTATAAACTTGTATTTAGGGTCATTTTTACTGATCTTAAAGAATCTGAAATACATCCTTTAGAATGTCCTCCTGTTTGCCTGAAAGATCTTTATTTTCCCATACTTGAAGGATGTTTTTGCTACAAAACTCTAGGTTAGCACTTACCTATACATTTTATACATTCTAGATTAATTGTTGCTTTATGTCAACTCATTCTCTTTTAAATTTATTTTTATTTTTATTTTTTATTTTTTTTCAAGACGAGGTTTCTCTGTGTAGCCCCGGCTGTCCTGGAACTTGCTCTGTAGACCAGGCTGGCCTCGAACTCACAGAGATCCTCCTGTCTCTGCCTCCCGAGTGCTGGGATTAAAGGTGTTCACTACCACACCTGGCTGGCATCATGGCTCTAATATTTCCTTTTAAAATAATTTTGTCATATTCCTTTTAAGGAAGGAAAACTTTTTAACTTTGTCTTCTGCTTTATTATTCTGTGATTAGGCTTTGGGCTTCGTGAATGTACGGATCAGTTCTTATCAGCTCCACACATTTGTCAGCCAAAGGGCCTTCAAATACCACCTCTGCTTCAGTATTCTCTCTGGTCCTTAAGAAGATTGTGCATTAATAGGTGAAAATCTTCCTGCCTCTTGTGTGCTCTGCCTCCTCTTATTTTGTCTTAAAGGCTTTATTCTGGACAGTTTTATCCTCAGTTACTCCTTTTTCACTTATGTTAATATTTTTGTGAAGATTTTTATTTGGTATTTCCAAGTGTCTGGGGCTATAAAACTACCTTAATCAAATTTCACATTGTTAACTCTGCTGGACTGCCTGCATAACTGACTTACGTGTGGCCAGAGTTCATGATATCTGTTANGATTTGAATGTAGAGAGTGTCCTACAAAGGTCCATGTGTTAAAAGGCTTGGTCCCCAAGGTGACACTGTTAGGAGCTCTAATGTGACATGTTTAGTATTGGTGTTATCTCCTTAAAGGCCACTTCTTTTTGGGTCATGAGATGAGCTGCTTGCTTTGACAGTACATCCACTATCTGTGCCACTCACCAGAGTCCCAAAGCGGTGGGGCCACTAGGTTATGTGGCATCTCTTTGTGTTGATTACTCGGGTGTTTTGTTGGAATGACAAATGCAATGTGGTCTCCCAGTTCTTTCTTATTAAAATGGAGGGCCCTTGAGAACCTCAGCCGAAAGTCAGAGGTTTTCACTGTAGTAGGCACCTTTGTCCGGGACTTTGTTTGGCCCCAAGTCTTAAGGTGCGGGCAGCATTAAATATTTGTTCTTTTCTTTATACTCTTACAAAAAGCAAAAGTTGAGATCACTTTTCTGAGTTCCAGTTTCTAGTAGGTTTGAACTGTTTATTTCTCATTTTGTTGAGAGTTATTTAATGCTTTTAAGAAGATTATTTCAATATCTCACTTTTAAAATTATTTTCAGAGAGATAGTTGATCTGAACTGCCTGATGTACCATTCCTACTAGTAGAAGTCCAGACACTTAACAACTTGTGCAAAGAAGACTAAACATTCCCAGCTTAGTGTGTTACTCATTTCTTTGTGTTAATGCCTCTTTGTGGCATAAATGAGAGACCTGAGAAACATCAAGATTAACATGTGGTTGTTAACACCCTGACATGTTTTGTTGTTGTTTTTGCTTGTTTTTCAGACAGTGTCTCTGTATAGCCCTGGCTGCCTCTAACTCACAGAGATCCACCTGCCTCTGGGATTAGAGGCCTGAGCTACCCTCCCTGCTCTGAAATGTATTATTTGCCAGGCTAGGTCCTATGGCCTGTGCAGAGCCCCAAGGAGGGGAGGCAGGATATTGTATTTGATTGTACGTCATTGGAGCAGAAGTTGTCCATTTAACCTGGCAGGACATAACGTGAACGTTGTAAAGTAGGATCTTGCAAGTTTGGAAAGGACATGAGCGGAGTTGACAAGGGTCTGCAAACACATTGTCCTTTAGTATTTTTCATTTTCAGTAATTAATGTGAGAACTCTTGTGCTATGTAGACGTTGTGATTTTTAAGATTACATGTGTTTATCTTGGGGTGTGAGTGTACATCTTTGTCACGACATGCATATGGCAGTCCAAGGACTATTAGGACCATCAGTTTTCTCTTCCCACCTTGCGTGTCCCTGGGATCAAACCAAAGTTGTCATGCTTGGATGTAAGCACCTTTACCCACCGAGGCATCTTGGCAGCCCAGGGGGTTGTGAATTTTTTTTTCAGGGATAAAATAGGAGTTTTAAATTTTACACATCTATGAATATACATAATTTGTATTTGAATTCTGAATTTATTTAATGAAAAATGGAAGTCAAACTTCCAGTTGAAATTCTAGGCTTTACATTGGTGGGCAATCTTCCTTGTTTAAAACATTGTGTTGGAAATTTAGAATAACATTCATATTTTATAGTTATTTGACTTGATATTCATCACAACTGTTAGCACGAGATGGCATCCATCTCTGCAATTAAATTGATGCATCAAAAAATACAAAAGCAGCNCTCTTGGAAGGAAACTTAGAATTTCTGAATTTTGCTCGATTCTTTTTCTTCTCTGCCAAATGAATATACTAACGTGAAGAGCCGTGTGGATTATGGTGCCCTTGCTTCCTGCTTGTTTCAGATTTGCTCCTTTGCCTTCAAAACACTGGATGATAACATAAGAAAAGAATTTTAGAATCAGAAGAGACTCTGCCAATCATGGAATTGCTCATGTGTTCTGCCATCTTACCCACCTACTAAAGCTGTGTGAGATGAGAACTGCCTCTGTCACTGTCCCCTGAAGTGCTTTCCTACCCTACACTACTTCCTAGGCACAGCCAGGAAGGATGGTTTATCAGTATCTCTAAGATCTGTTCGATGGTAATGCACCTTGATTACTTATGCCTTTGTTGCCAGTGCAGTTAATTTTAGACTTAATGAATTAATGAGTGTATTTAATTTCTTAAAGCTTGCTGCCTGACTGAATTCAGGTATGAATCAGTCCCAGCCTTCAGGCTTGGCAGCTGTTAATTTCCATGCCATTCCTGGGCCTGGCCTGTCACACAGGTTGAGTATTCCTTATTCAAAATGCTTGAGACTAGAAGTATTTTGGATTTTTGTCTTTCCTGGATTTTGCAGTGTTTGTATATGCATAATTTGAGGATGGGACCCAAGTGAAAACATGAATTAGTTTATATTTCTCATATACCTCAAGGTGTGTATATGTGCATACACACATATTCTTCTGGTTGTGCTGGGACCAGACCCAGGGCCTACTGCCATGTTGAGCACACACTGAGCTATGTATTTTGTACATCAGTACATTGTAGCCNTAAGTTTTCTCCGGTTCCNCCCGACTTGTGGTCCCACAACTGCTTATAAAATAATCATTCAGAGGCTTACTGTTAATTACCAATTGCATGGCCTATGACAGGCTTCTTGCTAGCTAGCTCTTGTATCTTAAATTAACCCATTTCTATTAATCTGTGTTTTGCCATGTGTTCCATGGCTTACCTTCGGTGGCGGCTGGTGTCTCTTTCTGCCTTCTTCCTGTCTCTCTGCTTGAATTTCCCGCTTGCCTCTAAGCTGCCTTGTCATAGACCAAAAGAACTTTATTTACTAGCCAATGGGAGCAACACATATTCACAGCATACAGAAAGACGTCCCACAGCAGTACATCAACTTTTTATTTTGACTGTAGCCTGTTACATGAGACTGAGTGTTAATTTCCCAAGTCATGTTGGCATTTAAAAAGTACTAGGTTTATGGAAAGTTGGATTTGTGGTTTTCAGATTAGGAGTGCCCAACTTCTGTATTTCCTGAAGATTTTTACTTAAATAGTAACCTCAGTAAAGCAGCAGTTATGTTAGATTAAGTACCTCAGACAAGGAGCAGATGATACTATTATGCTATCATAGCATTTAATATATTTAATTAGTGATCATCTTATTTTCAAAATCTTGTCGTGCTTGACTGACAAGGATAATGCTCAATTTTCCTGTTATATTCCAATGTGTACATTGGAGTGTGGTTTAATTAACCCTGTGACATTATTAACCCTGTGACATTCTACCCACCTCATTCTTTCAATTTCTTCTGTCTTTGCTATAGTTTCATTTCAGAAAAATCTTTGATATATTTTATATTCCAGTTGTCTTTCAGTAGTTTGTTACTTCAGGCACTATTTCTCCTGTGTCATCTCTAACATTAATTTACATATTGACAGCACTTAAGAATATATTTCCTGTCCGTTGAAACAAACTTAAGGATTGAAAAGTGTTACAGTGGACAAAATCTTAAAAATAGTTTATTCATTTAATTATGCATATATATGTNTATATATGTTTGAGTACATATAAATTTATAGGAGCCTGAGGTGGTCAGAAGAGGCATCAGATCACCTGATTAGACTATAATTAGACCTTTGACAGAAAATTAGATCTCAATGCAATCAACAACTTGTTCACTAAATATTATAAGGATGTTGAATGAACTTGAACCATGAAAAGAATGGCATTCCACCTTCTGTAACTAGTGTGCAGCATCACTTTTTTTTTGTTTGTTTGTTTTTCAAGACAGGTTTTCTCTGTGTAACAGTCCTGGCTGTCCTGGAACTTGATTTGTAGACCAGGCTGGTCTTGAACTCACAGAGATCCTCCTGCTTCTGCCTCCCGAGTGCTGGGATTAAAGGCGTGCGCCACCACTGCCCGGCATGTTTCATTTTTATTGAGTTGCAAATTAAAATGTTTTATTTCTCTTACACTGGCTGTTAAATGCCCTATGATTCTGGTAGCAGAGGCCTCCAGTTTATTACATTGAGTATTTTATGCAATTTAATTTTAGTAGATGTATACTCACTGTCATTTTTACTGAAATTAAGCACCCACTATTGGTATAAGAAAAATCTTTTGATGATAAATAAATATATTCCTATATTTATATGAGAATTAATTGCCTTTGGTTCTTAGAAAAAGGAAACCTGAACTCAAATTTGACAGCTGTCTTATGTTACGATAGTTCTGTCACTGGGAGTTCTGTCACTGGTCTGCTAGCCAGTTGAAAGGAGTGGTTCAGTGCAAAGGGCAGAGTTTTTACTGGGGAGTGTGTGACCGGAATAAAAGGTGGGCCGGGCCGCTGGATGTGCANTCTCTTGGAAGGTGGATGAACGGGACAGGTGGACATTCAAAACTCATATCACACTTAGATTAGTCAACTTAGATCATTTCTTGTCATATTATCTTGGGTGTTTCCAGAATTCTAACACTTGCTTATTGGCCTTAAACCTTAAAATAGTTGCTCCCACAGTGGTGGAAAACTTGTCTAGCAGGTGCAAGGCCCTGGGTTCAGTCCCTAGCACTAGGAAGGAAGGAGAAGAGAGAGGTAATGGGTATGATTTTGGTCTAGAAGTAGGTAACTAAAGTAGTTTGAAGTTCACCCCACTGTGTGTGCACACATGTTCATGTGTGGTGGTGTGGTATGTGCATGTGGAGATGACAGCCGCGATTGTCACCTCGATTGTCATTTCTCAGATGCCATGAATGGTTTGAAGCTTGCCAAATAAGCTAGGTTGGCAGGACAGTGAGTTTCAGGGATCCACTTGTCCCATCTCTCCACCAGCTAGGATTACATCACCGTACCCAGCTTTTTAGATGTGGGTTCTGGGATTGAACTTAGGTCCTTGTTGCTTACAAGACAAGCACTCTACAGTTGAGCCATCTCCCTGGTTAGCATCACTCCCACTTTAAACATAAAAGAATTCAGCTTTGTCAAGAGACAGACTTTACATTGTTTTTTCTGTTTGGATGGGTATTGCATACATGCAGTGAGCATTTCAAAACAGCAAGTATGTGTGTATAAAATGAAAGCAAATCTCCTATACTTTCCTCCTAGCTATCCACAGAAGCAGAGACAATCAGTTCTTGTCTACTTTTTCAGTTCCCTCCCACAGAAACAAATTTCAAAAAACTGCTCTGGCTATTCTTTTGGAGGGCAGAAATGTTTATTATTAGAACATTAGCATTCAGGAACTGATGTACTTAAGGTTTTCATTGATAACTTGTTTGCACTACAACAAACTTCATTTCAAACACTATGAAGCAGATGGTAGAAGACAAACAGTCTCTGCGCACATAGCACTTCATTTGGANATCTCACTGGTTTGGAGTTTAAAAGTGACCCCATGGTTAGTGGTAACAGAAAGCTCTGTCTGGGGTAGCTCAGTTGCTAGCCGTACAGGCAAGCATTATAAGGAATTTGCATTGGGAATTACCAGCGTAATTGCTAATTGCTTACCTATGTAAGCAATTATTGTCAATGTGACTAGGAAATTGACTTGCAAGTTCTCTTGCTCACTCACCTGACTGGCAGGTTGGTGTTGGTCTGGGCCCTTCATGTTGGCCTCTGTAGGGTTACCCAGGTCTTCTGAGGACACTGTGACTGTTTCCAGAGTAAACAGTCAAGAGACCAGAGCAGGAGCTATCCTGTATAGACCATATTTCATAGATCTTTACTGTCTACTGTTTGAGATACTAGTCTCTTCTAGAAACATCTTCATAGGTACACTCAGAAATAATACCAGATATTTGGGCATCCTCTAACCCAGTCAAGTTGACACATAAAATTAACCATTGTAAAGGTATGAATTAACTATATTCTGCATAAATTTAAGATACTGGGATAATTATGCTGCTAGAGTAGTGTGGAAGAATAAGGCTACCACACTATAAAATGTAATTTGGAGAAAATTACTCATTGTTATTCAAAGAAAGCTTTTAACGAACGGGCTGGGAGGTGACTGTCACAGTGTCTACCACACAAACATCAGGATCTGAATTGAGAGTCCACCGGAACAAGTGTCAAAAGCCAGACATGGCAGCATGCACCTGTAATCCCCACGCCGGTGAGGCAGACACAGGAGGCTCCTTAGGGCTTGCTGGCCCACCAGTCTGGCCAAATTGGTAAGCTTCAGGTTAGTGAGAGACCCTGTCTCAAAGAACAAGGTGAGAAACAATAGAGGAAGGTATGGAACATTAACCGTGGCCTTCAAACACACATTTGAAGAGAATTTCTACAGAAGAACTTGAAATATTCAGTTGCAAGAGGGTATGATGACAGGAAAGTCTGTGAATCACGTGTTTTTTTAGTTCATATGTTTCATGCGGCCAAGTGAAGTATCAGGTGAGTAGTTGAATATTCAGGGGATAAGGTTAAGATGGAAATGCCAATTTGAAATTTAGTATAACATAGTTTGGTATTTAAAGCTACTAGATGAGAAAATGATAATGTAAGTAGACAATCCTAGAATACACTCTGAAATACTCCATCCCTTAGATGATCGGTGACGAGGCCAGGCTATTAGGAGAGATTAGAAGGAAGTGGGAAACCATCAGAACATGGCATAGACGCCTAGACTTGAAGTATGTTTAAGGAGGAAGAGTGATTTTTATTACTAAAAAGATGGAATTGGCCATCTGTGTGAGACAATGAGCCAGTAGGAAAGGAGAGGTTGATCATGTAGGAGAAAAGACTAAAAAGATGAAGAGTGTTGACCTTTCATAGGGGCAAAGGAGCTTTAGGGGAGTGAGGTTAGCCCATACTCACGGTGATGGAACAGAACAGATGCTTGGGTGTGGTGGCTCATGCCTGGAATCGCAGCACTTGATAGGCTGAGGCAGGGGGATTTCTGTGAGAAAAGAATTGGAACAAAAGAAAAAACAGGACAGGCAGCTGGGTCTGTCGTGATCGTGATAAAGTCGCTTGCATGAGATTCCAGTCCTACCCACTATTGCCCGCTGCATGTAGTCTTGGGGTGTGCTGGAGTATACAGGAGGTGGAAGGTTGCCTTTGAGTTGTTGGCAGTAAAAGAATTCACCAAGTCAGAGCAGAGTGGGAAAGAAAGGGTTATTGAGAACACTGCCAGGGAGGGAGGCTGGCGGTTTATATGCTGGTGGCCCTTCTTGTTCCTGTGCCTGTCCCTAACATATAAATGGTTGGTCAGTGTTGGACTCAAGTCAGGGCCAGGCTTTGTAGAGTGGCAGCTCTGTGTTGGAAGTTCATGGTATAGTTAATTTTGATTGACTGTGTTCGGTCACCATTCTGTAGTGCCCATCAGACCCAACTTGTTCCCCCAAAGCTCTTCAGTGGTCCAGCTGCCTGAGTTACTTGTGGCTCATTCTCCTGTAAGCAGCCCAGAAAACTCCCTGGTACACCCTGCTGGGCTCGGGTGGAATCTTTCCTTTGGTCTTCAGCACCTCTGAATCTGGGTAAAACGGTCATTTATTTATGTCTCCTCAGGAAAAGATGCTACAGATATAATTACAAATGTGTGTGTAGGGTCTTGTGGATTATGTAAGTAGTTTTTCTCCGATAGCTTTTTTATTGTTTAATAATTGTATTCTTGAGAATTCCGTACAGTTATATTTTGAACATATTTGTTCCCCTCTGCCCTCCTGTCCCTTCCCACCCAACTTTGTTACTGNTTCTTCTTTTTCTTCTTTCTCCATCAAGTCCAGCTTGTATTGTCCAACTAGTATTAGGGTTGGGGCCTGCTCTGGTGTGTGGTCAGTCTAATGGGTCATATTATTAAAAACCCTCTCCCAGCAGCCATCAGAGGTTAGGAGCTCCTCAGCTAGTGGTGGGAACACACACACACACACACACACACACACACGCACGCACGCACGCACGCACGCACGCACACACGCACATACACACTTGCCCTCTGCTGGGATTTTGTCTGGCTAGAGCTTGTGCAGGTTTTGTGCATGCTGTCCCAGTTGCCATGAGTATATGTGTATCTGTCCTGTTGTGCCTGGAAAGCCAATTGCTCTCATATTCTCAGTGAAGTTGGTCTTTAACTGAGCATGTCATAGGTGTAAAAATAGATTTGTTACAGGTTTGAGGAGACATGAAAAGCTCAGAGTAGGAAATAGAGTAGCCCTGCTAGGCATTGTTGACTATCCTTTCATGTCTATAGTTATAAATGTAAAGCGAAATGGCCAGCTCTGCTCCTCAACATTAAGAGTGCCACTTAGTTCTATTTCCCATTGCTAAAGATTGAACCACTGCCTTTGTGCTTTCAGATTTTGCCAGAATAGAGTTGGTTGGTTGGTTGGTTGGTTGGTTGGTTGGTTGGTTGGTTTCCCCTATTTTAGAAGGTAGAGGGGAAAATGCCAAGCTTCCTGCTTGTAGCCTGATGAGATTTTATATAGTCTGTTTCTGAGACAGTCACCAAATTCAGCCAGGTTGCTTATCAACTCCAGTGGNTCTTTTTCTCTCTCTTTTCTTTGTAAAAAGAACTTTGTATTCTCAGTCATGGAGGAACACTTGGAAAGGTGCCCCTTTTCTGCCCCACCTGTTTCGTTGAACAAGTCTTTTTAATTAAATAGCAGAACTTTGGGGAAATATTAAGAAAAGGCCCTTTTCATATTATGTGAGGTATAGGATGGTTTAAGATCAAGAGACTTTATGATAGTTGTTACCAGTTGAGAGAGGTATTTGAATGTGAAATGAAATTTAGTCCAGTTCTTTTTTTAAAATTTATTTAACTTTATTTTATATACATTGGTATGAGGGTGTCAGATGCCCTAGAACTGGAGTTACAGACAGTTGTGAGCTGCCATGTGGGTGCTGGGAATTGAACCNGGGTCCTCTGGAGGAGAAGCCAGTGCTCTTAACCACTGAGCCATCTCTCTAGCCCTAAAAGATTTATTTATTATGTATATAGTGTTCTGTCTGCATGCATGCCTGCACGAGAAGAGGGTATCAGATCCCATTTTAGATGATTGTGAGCCACGCCTTTAATCCCAGCACTTGGGAGGCAGAGGCAGGTGGATCTCTGTGAGTTCGAGGCCAGCCTGGTCTACAATTCGANTTCCAGGACTTCCAGGGCTATTACATAGGGAAACCCTGTCTCGAAAAACAAACAAAAGAACCTATGTGGTGTTTCAATAAATTCTACCTAACTTTGGATATCTTTACAAAAAACATTAGTCTGATAGAAGACATGCTTAGCATTCAGAAGCACCCAGTCCCCAGTACCAAGAAAGGTCATCAGCATTTGCTGTGAAAGAGAGTTCACGTGCACCAGGTGCATTGAATTCATTCATTCTCATCTCTCTTGGAATGTAGTATTAAACATTCATTATAATCCCATTTGTTAGTGACCCATTCTCTTACTGGATTGAAATGAAATCTGCATGTTAAGTGCTACCTGTAGTAGTCCAGAAACCCAGTGTCTCCTGCTCTGAGTGACAGTGTCCTGTTACCTTAGGTAAGGTTTAGAATTTGTTTTCCATTCAGCAAACTTGGATTATTTGGCCTATAATAACAAGCATTTATCTTTAGACGTACAGACATTGAATGTTCAGCGAAAGCAAGAGGAAGGAAAGATACTCAAAAGAAGAAAACAGCTTCTCACTAGGTGGTGCTACCATCTGCAATTGATACAGGGTAGTGAAAAAGGATTCGTGTTTTCTTTGAAAGTCCAAGCTGAGGGACATTGCCAGGTATCAGAGAACATGCCTATGATCCAGCACTCAGTTCAGGGCCTCAGTCTGGGCTACATGAGATCTTGTCTCAAAAATAAAAAAACAATAGCAAACAGACAAATAGAATTGGTGGATAATTGGCATGAAAATCAATCTTTTGACCCAAGAATTTGGTTTAAAGTTCTGATAATAGCATTTATTAGGCACTATAGTGACTATTTTCTAATCTAAGTTTTGGATTTAAAGTTAAATAAAAATTGAATTTTCTCTTGCCAGTTCTGATATAGTTCAAGGACTGATTTGTTTTATAAGCTGATAAATATTTCATCAAATAACCTAGGCATTTTATGGTAACTGAAATATTAATGAGAAATTTTAATCTTGTTTTACTAGGATAAATAATTTCTCAAAAACATGTCACTGTGTGCTCTTCACTCTCAAGTAGCTCTCCCTTTGTATTCATGTCAGATAGAAGATGGATGGATGGATGGATGGATGCACGGATGGACGGACGGACGGACGGACAGATAGATGATGGATGGATAGATAAAAGATAGACAGATAGATAGAGAGACAGACAATGGTTAGATAGAAGATAGATAGATAGATAGATAGATAGATAGATAGATAGATAGATAGATAGATAGATAGATAAGAGAGATAGACAGAAGATAGAGAGATAGACAGATAGAAGATAGATAGATAGATAGAAGATAGATAGATAAGAGAGATAGACAGAAGATAGAGAGATAGACAGATAGAAGATAGATAGATAGATAGAAGATAGATAGATAAGAGAGATAGAAGATAGAGAGATAGACAGAAGATAGATAGATAGATAGATAGATAGATAGATAGATAGATAGATAGATAGATAGACGGATAGATGGATAGATATGGATAGAAGATGGGTGGATGAATAGATTGATTTTGCATGAGAGGAAACATTTGTCTTCCCTCATTATATTTCCATCCCAAATAATCTGCCTCTTTTTTTCTTTTTCCTTTTTTTCTTTTTTCAAGACAGGGTTTTTGTGTGTAGCCCTTGTCCTGGAACTCCCCCTGTAGATCAGGCTGTCCTCAAATTCACAGAGATCTGCCTGCCTCTGCCTCCTGAGTGCTGGGATTAAAGGCATGCTATAAAATGCCTTTTTATGTCATTCTCTCTCTTTCTCTCTCTCTGTGTCTGTCTCTTTGTACATATGAGAGAAAACAAAAGTTATTTGTCTTGTAAGTCTGGCTTATTTCTCTTTATGTGATGATCTTGAGTTCTACCCATTTCTCTGCTGATGAAACAATTTTGTTTTTTTTTCCCTGTGGCCAAATAAAACTCCTCCATTGTATGTTTACCACATTTATCCGTGGTGGACAGCTAGACTGAGTCCGCATCTGTTGTGACTATTGTAATAGTAAATAGGAATGTTAAGTATCTTGGTGGCTTGGGTGTCTACCCAAGAGTGGTACAGCTAAGTCCTGTGATGATCCTAGGGTTAATTTTTTGAGAACCCTCCATGCTGGTTCCTGTGGTGACTGTGCAGTCTGACCAGCAGTGTGTAAGCGTCTGTGTGCGGTGTCCATTGCATCCCACCTCTTCACTAGCATTTGTTGATTTCATGGCATTCTGACTAGAGTGAGATAGAATCTTGGTTTAGTTTGTGTGTGTGTGTGCGTGTGGGGGAAATATGGTGAGGCGCATGTGGAGGCCAGAGGTCAAGCGTCTTCTGTCTTTCCTTCCTCCCTCAACCCCACCCCCTACCTTTTTTATTCTTTTATTTTTTGACACAGGGTCTCACTGAACCCTGAACTTGCCAAGTCAGCTAGATTGGCCCAGCCAAGCAAGTCCCTGAGCTCCTCCTGTCTACTCCAACACTGGGATTGCAGGCCTGAGCTCAGCTTTTTAGTGTGGGTGTTGGCTATCCAAACCAGGTCCTGGTAGTTGTGCAGTAGGTGCTCTCCCTATGGAGCCGTCTCCCCAGCTCTACCTGGAATTTCATTGCCTTTCCCAGATGGCTAAGGATGCTGATTTTTAATGTATTTTTGGGTTATTTGTATTTTTTTTGAGAACTACCTGTTCACTGGATTATTTGATATTTTTGTTTGATTTTTAGAGTTTTTTTTTTTTTACTATATATGTTCAGCCCCTGTCCAGTATTTAATAGGCACAGACTTTTTCCTCTTCTGTGAGCTGTTTTCTTTATTGTGTGAAAGCTTTTTAATTTCATGAAATCATTAGTCAATTCTGCTATTATTTCCTGAATATTATCTTTTTCAGAAAGTCCTTGCCTCTGCTTCTCTCTTGAAGTGTTTTTTTTTTTCCTCTAGCTGTTTTTAAGTTTCAAGTCTTACATTAAAGTCTTTTATCCATTTTGAACTTATTTTTGTGCAGGATGAGAGGTCGGAATCTAGTTTCATCCTTGTACTAGTGGCTGTATAGTTTCCCAGAACCATTTGAAAAAGTCTCTTTTCCAGGGCACTTTTTTTTGACACCTTTGTGGAAGCCAGGAGGTTTATTTTTCTGTCCTTTATTCTGTCCGTCAACACATTGTCTGTCTTTGTGCCTGTAACTGTGCTGGTTTTGTCCCTAAGGTCTGAAGTATATTTTGTGATTTTAGAGGTTTTTTTTCTCTGTTTTTGTGACTAATTTCATTAGATCCTCTAAATACCAATGAAATTATTCACAGAAATAGAAAAACAACTCTTAAAATTCATGCGGAAGTACAAAAGACCCCAAATAGTTAAAATAGTCCTAAGTAGAAAGTGCAGTGGTAGAGGAATCATAATACTAAGTTACAAAATATACTTTAGACTGTAGTAACAAATTTCGTTCCTTAAGAGAAACAGTTTAAGCCAGGCAGTGGTGGTGCACACCTGTAATCCCAGCATTTGGGAGGCAGAGGCAGGAGGATCTGTGAGTTCAAGGCTAGCCTGATCTACAGAGCAAGTTCCAGGATAGCCAGGGCTACACAGAGAATACTTTTTATACTATAAATATTTTTCTTTTTATTTGTCTCATTTTGGTTGTGGTGAAACTAAGATTGCACCTAGGAATAAGCCCTATCATTGAACTATATCCCTTCCTCTTTTTATTTTTTCAAAAATATTTTATTTTATGTGCATGAGTATTTTTACCTGCATGCATGTCTGTGTGCCATGTGCATGATTGATGCCTGCAAGAGGCCAGGAAAGGGCGTTACATACCCTGGAATTGCATCTCTTTATAGGCAGAAATCTGTTCTGTTTGAATTTTCCAGTAAAGAAACAGTTGAAGTTACCAGTAAAAGTAAGAGTCAACTAAGGCTATCAAAGGAGCACTAATTTTAACTCACTTCACCAAACTTAAGTATTTTTCTTAATATCCTTGTCAGTTCTTTAAATGTTCGGTTTTTATAAAGATGTATTTGTGTGTGTGTGTGTGCGCGCGCCGTATATGAATGGGTGCCCTTTAAGGCCAGAAGAGGACATGAGATCAGAGCTGGGGTTATAGACATTGTGAGCCTCCTTATATGGGAACTGAACTTGGGTCTTCTGGAAAAGCATTCTTTAACAACTGAGCCATCTCTCTAGCGTCTAAACTGTGAGTCTTAAATTAGGTCTGAGGAATAACATANATACAGAACATACGGTTGAAGACATTAATAATCTTGTTAATCTTATTTGGTCTTTTTATTTTGTTTTTTCAAGACATGGTTTCTTTGTGTAGCTCTGGCCATCCTGGAACTAACTCTGTAGACCAGGCTGGCCTCAAACTCGGAAATCTGCCTGCCTCTCCCTCCTGCCTGCTGGGATTAAAGGTGTGCACTATCACTGACTGGCTTGGTCATAATTTTTTTTTTTTCTTGGTTTTTCGAGACAGGGTTTCTCTGTGTAGCTTTGGCGCCTTCCCTGGAACTCACTCGGTAGCCCAGGCTGGCCTCGAACTCACAGAGATCCGCCTGCCTCTGCCTCCCGAGTGCTGGGATTAAAGGCCTGCGCCACCACCGCCCGGCTGGTCATAATATTTTTTTTAAGGTTCAAATTTTTCAAAAATAAATTATGCATTCCTATTTAATAACACAAATGAAGCCATTTACTAAAAACAAACTGACAAAAATGAACAGATATTTAAAATTAAAAGTTTCTGAATGAAGAAATCTTAAAAACAGACTATAAAATTTAATTGAAAATAATTTAACTGAAGTGTTATATTTTGAATAAAAGTTACCCTTATTAATTTTGTATTGCTCCATGCGTTTTGTGAGAGTGTATGCACATGTATATGTAGGGATATCTGTGGGACCCAGAAGAAGGTGTCTCATTCCTTGAAAAGTTGTAGTTGCCAGTGTCTGTGAGTTACCCAACAAGGGTCCAGGAATCCAGACCCCAGCCCTCATGATAGAGCAGCATGTGATCTAAACCACTGCACCATCTCCATAGTCCCCAGTGCTAATTTAGTTCATATATATGTCATGCAGATTGTAACATTGACTACAGATGACAGGGGCTTTATTCCTACATATGTGCAACCTGGTAGTAACTCACTATTCTGCATTGTGTTCAAACTTAGCCAAATGTATCATGATTGTTTATGTTTTTAGAGTTTTAAAATAGTAAAATAATTTTTTTAGATAAAATTCAGTCTTGAGGAAGCTGGCTTAAAGGCTCTCTTTTTAGGATAATTGAGTTTTATTGACTAATCCAGTTGGCAGCATGATGACTCCAAAGTCTCTGGGCTTTTTATCCTTGAACCATAGTGGTTTATGAACATGGAATGGGCTTAGTCATTTGATGGGCTGTGTGTCAGGAGGCCTTGGGGTCATTCTCCAGCACCCCCTTGTCCCTGAATCCCTGACCAATTTCAGTATTAGTGCATGTAGTAAAATCGTAGACAAGTTTTGACTACCAATTAATTTCTTAAAGTAATAGCTTAAGTTACTCTTAACTCACAGCCTGAGTCTAGAGTAACAGCTTAATTGTTTCTTAGACTGTTAAGGTATTTTGAGGAGCTTTTAAAATACATTCTGGATGAGAAGTTCTGAATTTGTCATAGAGGATGACTGTACAATGAGTCCCTCAGACTGAGTGATGAACTTCCAGTCATAAGATCTTAAAAGGCTTTGTTCAGCCAAACCGTTCATGAAAGATGTTCAGGATCAAGTCAGCTTGATTTACGTTTCCTTTGTTCAATAGGAGGGGTTTTTCTAAATATGTTTAAGATTTAGTATTAAATTCTGATAACAGTTGTAATGTGCTCAGTGTGGAAGTCCTGACTTTCATCAACAAATATATACAGCATATTAGGTCTTTATAGAGACTAATAGAGGAAAAAGACCCAAAGCACAAAAGAAAAACAGAAATCCTTCCCATAATCTCACCTTCAAAAGAATAACTCTGTTTTGTTGGGTGTTACTCTTTTTAAGATTCCATTTTTACTATATTTGTGTATTTGAGTGTGGTACGTGCATTGCCGGTTGAGAGGCAGGAGAGGGATTCCCTGGAGCTGGAGTTACAGGCAGAGGTAGTGCAACAGCAGTATGGTTATTTCCGCCACACCCCCTCTCCTCTCCTTTCTTCTATATATAATGTTTTATAAAGTGGAATTGCCTCAAAATGCTACTTAGTAGCTTCTTGTCATTCTGTTTGAAAACAGTACAAAAAGTACAATAGTAAATATACTTCATTTAGAACTTTAAATTTTAGTTCATTTTTCAAACTTAAGTAGATAAGGGCTAGGGAAGGCATGTAGCTCCATTGGTAGAGTGCTTAACTAGCATGTGGGAAGCCCTGGGTTCAGGGTCTAGCTCTGCATAAACTGTGGGTAGTGGCTTACACCTTTAATCCTAACACTTGTGGCAGCAAAAGTTCAAGGTCATCCTTGGCTCTCTTAGGTGTGAGGCCGGCCTGGGATGCATGAGATTCTGTCTCAGGAATTTTTTTTTTTTAATTTCCTCTTTTACACCAGAACTTAAATCAGACGTTTAAGCTAGAACTTAATATGACTCTTGCCCTTGTAGCTCATAAATCAGTAAATGTAGACTATGCAATGGAATCATTCGGTAGTAGTTAACAGCGTGTACTGTATGCCTGGGAGCGCTTTAAATACACCCTGCATATACTAACTCCTATTTTATCCTTGCTTTCTTTTATAAAAGAAGAAATTCAATTACTGAAAGGTCAAGTGACTAGTTACAGGGTGGGAGGAGCAAAACCATTTAGCCCAGGCTGGAACACTGAGATCAGACACAAGTCACTGTGTTCTGTCATCATGGCTTTTCTAATAACTGTCCTAAATACAATCGTAATTAGAGTTAATTTACCGAACAAGTTAATAATTTGTAATGTCAAACTATTCATTGTAAATCCCTGACTAGAATTCCGTTTCTCTGCTGCATTTCAATCATGAGAATGAAATCTAATTTACTGCCTCTCCCACCGNCAGCATCCCGCATCCTGTGCGGGGCTTTCCACCCTGCGGTTCTCCTGGTTTTGAGTGTCAGCTAACATCAGCTCCCTGAGTTGCTGAGGTAGGAGTGTGAGGTCGCCCAGGAGGCTTGGTGTCCTGCTGGCGGGTGCTGTGCGGTGAGGTGGGGTGGGTCTCTCCCCTGCTGTGAAGCGGGTCAAAAGCGTGAAGCAGCTGTGTAATCCGCTGGATGCTGACCAGGGCGCTCCCCATTCCAGTCAGGAGCCTGCGTATTGGCTGGGCGCAGGCACACGTGACCGACATGTGGCTGTATTGGCGCAGCCTGCCGGAGTGTCACTGGAGACAGAATGGAGGTGCTGCCGGGCTCGAAAATGGGGTAGGTGCTGGAGCTGCGATGGCCGGCTTGCTGCAGGGGAGAGGGAGGAAGTGGTTTTCCCATGGACTGCCTTAAACCGGTGGCCTTTCCTTGGCACAGGGTCTACTGCCACATGCCAAGCCTGGGAGGCAGGGGCGTCGTCCCACTCCTCTCCCCCACCCCCCACTGCAGCACAGGAGATGGATTTCCTGTGCTTCTGATCCTGGGATTTTGACAGAAGAGGAAGAAAGGGGGAGGGGTAGAAGTGGTAAGGGGAGACCGGAGAAAGCCGTTTTGTTTTTTATAATGCCTGTTGACAGTGGAGTGGAATAACAGTATCTAAGGAAACCAGTAGAGGACAACAAAGAATGGAGCATATTCATGGCGAGGAGCGAAAGCCCTAGCCCTTTGAAAGGCTGCTTCTCCCCCTTGGCCACAAGGACACAGGCAGTGGTAGCCAAGAGTGGGCATACAAAGCTGCAGCTGATGGCTGATGGGGGATCTAGTGGAAAGGGCAGCCGAGGATGGGAGGAAGAAAGGACATGTAGTACTGCGGAGACCAAGTGATCTTGTGGTTGACTGGTGAAATACTGCTGAGTAGTAACGTGCCTGCTTTCCTACAACGTGTAGGTGAGCTCGCTGAGAATAGGGTGGCAGAGATACCAGTGTCTTTGTTAGCAGCAGAATGCAGTGGTAGTGGTTTCTGTGGTGACTGCAGCAGGGCTCTGCTGTAGACAACTGCAGAGAGTAAGCACCCTGAGCAGATAGATAAATGCTCAGTAGCAGTCCATTTACAAGACGCCAGCTCATAACTACACCCAAATAGGAGAAAACGCAGTTTGCTTTTTTAAAGTAGGAGAAATATCAGATTATGAATGTGTTGACAGTGGAGTGTATCAAACACTTTGATTTTCTATCACAAGAGTTGTCAGATGCTTTGATTTAGCATAAATCCTATAGGAAATCTTAATACATTATGTATGGAACTGGATCTTCCCTTTGTCAGTCTAGCTTTTATGCCGTTAATTAGATCATTCGAGAGTAAAGCACTTTAGAATGTAAATTACTTTGTGAAAAATTGCGGACAATAAATTTTATAGGCCTGATAAGACCTATATTTATTAAGTAAATTCCTTCTTATCTAGTGAGTATCCACAAGATATGCTCTCATAAAAAGTGTTTTGATTTACTTAGATGTCTGAAAGTGTCCAGTCTTCAGATTGAGTCTTTTCCTTATTCTGTACATGTCTGGCAACCTCCTGCACCTCCTGGCTCTGAACTAGACTAGCAGTGGCTTTGTGAAGCCCTCCAGGATCAGTGTCCCTCCAAGACAGCCCCTTTTAAGTTGTTTATATAGTTGTCTTAAGAGAATTTCCANTTTTGTCTCAGTATTTTTCAAAATAATAAAGAACTATACCCGAGTAAATAATACTATGCAAAATTTTCATTGACAAATTAGAGAGGTTTTATTCTTTTTTGTTTTGTTTTGCTCTTTGTTGTTATTTTAAGACAGTCTCATTGTGTAGTCCAGGCCGGCTTCCAACTTACGGTGTACCCCATAGTGGCTTCAAACTAATGTTTTAATTTTATGTGATTGTGGATGTCAGGATTAAAAGTACTTGGGATAGCTTTTAAATATGATAGAAACCATACCTAGGATTAAAGATGTCACATTGAACTGACAAGTGAAATTTAATAACTAACATTATTCAATCCCTTGAATCTCAGTTCTTGAGTTTATAGAATTCTCATTTTTACAGATGTGTTCTCATTTAATCAACTAGTGAATGTAGCATTATTTTTATTTTATGTGTTTCACAGGTCTCTTATTCAGGTATGTGACATTATCCAAGGTCATCTGTTGTGTAAGGATAAGAGCTTATCCTTTTTTTTCTTGTTATTGTTTTTGTTTTTTGAGACAAGGTTTCTCTGTGTAGCCCTGGCTGCCCTGGAACTTGCTCTGTAGACCAGGCTGGCCTCGAACTCACAGAGATCTGCCTGCCTCTGCCTCCCGAGTGCTGAGACTAAAGTCATGCGCCACCACTGCCCAGCCAGTTTTTAACTATAAGAATGTTTTACGAAAGATTTGATAACTTAAAATTACATTTATTTATTTGCTCAGTGTGTGTGTGCCTGTGTGTGTGCATACATACAAAAGCCTGCATGCATGTTGCCAAGGAGCTCATGTGGAGGTCATGTGACAACATATTGGACTTGGTTCTCTCCTCCCACCGTCTGAGTTCCCAGGGATCAAACTCAGGCCATCAGCCTTGATGGCAAATATCTTTCCCCACTGAACAATCTTGACAGTTCCATTAATTAGTATATATTTTTTTATTAATCTTATAAACATTTCTACAGTATTAGATTGCAATATTCTTCCAAGTTAAATAAGAAATAGAAGACTAAATTAAGAAAAGATCGCTCCCTGTACGTATAACATTCAATATTTCACTGAGCTTTTGTAAAAGGTCTTTAAAATTATTTATTGTTAATTGCTATAGCTAGAATTATGTGACCTATTTAAAAATTCATAAATATTCAAAAGTATATTTTGTGAACTAAATCAAAGCTATTCATGATTTTAGTTGGATGAATTAATGTCGATTTTTGTTTTACTATTTTTCTCTTTTACTGATTTCACATACTGTAACTAATACTGCACTTTAACATGTTTAAACACTTTACAGTTCTACTCTCACTCTCCTATTGTGAGGATGAGTCCAAGTGGAACCTGTCTACACAAGCAGAAATGTGATAGCATTTGGTTTAGAAAGACGAGTAGCACTTGAGGAAGTAGACTCAGTACATATTTATTGGAGTACCAGCCACATGCCAAACCTCAGAAAGGTGCTGAAGAACCAAATAAGACCTGGGAACTCACCTTCATGAGGCTTAGAATAAACTGTGAAATTTGAACGCAAGTCAAACCCTGATTGCTTTGACTAGTCCTGGGCACCTTTTTAAAGGTTTATATAATCTGAAATCTTTTCTGATTTGCAGGAAAGGAATGGATTGTTCTGTGAGGTACTGTACTGTTTTAAGAAATCTGTCTGAAGTCACAGATAGTTTTTGAATATCTTGGAGGTTGAGTGGAATGGTTTCATATCATTTAGTCCTAGCAGCCAGTTACATATTTAGTCTTGTATTTAGACAACGAAGAGTGCCCCGTTGTTTTGGTACAGATAATTGTGTTGTGTAGGGAGAGCTTTCTCCTCTATTTCCACCTCCCCCTTTCATTCTTCCTTCAAGTGTGTGTCTTGTTTTTACATTGCTGGAGATTGAACCTCACAGCCTTCACACTACATGGGCCTCTGCTGCTGGGCCGTAAGCATTTTTAAGTGTACAGCTCTGTGGTGTTGAATACGTTGTGAATCCACAACCACCATCATCCCCAGAACTTTTTCATCTTTCCTTGTGGAAACTTTGAGATAAAAGCCCCATTTCTCTTTCCCCTTGACACCTAGCAACCAGCACACTACTTTATTACCTCTATAAATTCGACTGTTGTAGGAATTTCATATAAAAAGATTCATATACTTATCCTTTTGTAACTGGCCTAATTCATTTATCGTAATGTCTTCGTGAATCATTTAAGTTTTACCATGTATTTTAGTTTCTTTTTTTTTTGAAGGCTAAGTAATTCTGTTACATGCATACTATATTTTGTTTGTTCATCCATCTCTCAGAGTACACTTCCATTTTGTCATGACTAATGCTGTGATCATGTGTGTGCTGAGAACTGTTGTCTCTGTTTTCTTTTCCTTTGTGTGCTGCCTGAATGTTTTAACTCACTGCTGTTTTCAAGACCTATCCATTTTACTTTCTCTCCATTGAATTTGTGGTTCTAACGTAGCTGTTTAGTATTCCCTAGTATTCATTATTACTCTAGTGGAGGCTGGAGGTTTTCTTGTTTCTGGATTCTACTTACCACACTGCAATGATGTGTACTTGTTCATGACTACTCACTGATCGTCATAGTTATGTGTTACTATATAACAAATCACACCAAAACTTAATGGCTTGAAACCACATTGTGGCTTAAATTATAAGCATTTATTGTTTCAGAGTTTCCATGAAGNAGGAATTCAGGAGCATCTTGTTTGTGTGAGATAACTCCCNTTTTCTCAGGAAGCTGCAATTAAGATTTTGGTCATCTTGATAGTTACCAGGTCTTGACTAGAACTGAGGCTACTTTCAGGATGGCTCATTCACATAGCCTCAGTCTCCCAGTGGCTATTGGCAAACAGTCTCAGTCACTTATTTTGTGGATCTCCATGGAGCTGCTTAAATGTCTTTATGACATGGCAGCTGGCTTTCCCTTAATGAACAGTGTGGGGAAAGATAGAACCTGTACACACCATCATTTCTATTGTCTTAGGTCGTCAGACTTTCTTGGCCTGCCAGCCTGCAAATAATTACTTGGAGACTTATTAGTTATGAAAACTTGGCCTTAGCTTAGGCTTTTTCTCAACTAGCTCTTATAACTTAAATTAATCTGTTTCTGTTAATCTTTGTTGTATCATGTGACTCAGTTACCTCTCCTCTGTACTGCATGTCCAACTTGTTCAGTGTCTCCCTGGTGTCTCTGCACGCCTAGATTCCTTGTCCTCTTCCTCTCTCTCCCCAGAAATCCTGCCTATCCTTTCCTGCCTAGCTCTTGGCCATTCAGCTCTTTATTAAACCAATTAGAAGACACCTTGGCAGAGACACATCTTCACAGTGTACAAAAAGATTNTCCCACAACAGTCTTACCTTTAGTGAGAGCTCCTAAGTCTAGCCTACAAAAAAAAAAAAAAAAAAAAAAAAAAAAAAAAAAAAGAATTAGGCCTCTTAAAAGAGTAGGGTCAGAGAATTTGTATATAAACATTTGAAGGTCATTGCATAGACCAAGAAGATGTCACTGGGATTTAGCCCTAAGAGACGTGGTCACCATATTGGCATTGCTTCCTGTTACTGTTGTAAAAGATGAAAACAAGCTTAGTGGGTGGAGTGGGTTGGTTTTTGAGAGGGTCTTGTATAGACCAGGTTAGCCTTGAACTCCTCCTCCATAGTAGCTGAGGATGGCCTTGAGCTGTTATTACTGACTCTCCTGCTGGGTGTGTATTTGGTTGTATGTGATGCTGGGACCAGGGCTTTGTGCATGCTAGACAAGCACTCTACCAACTGAGCTATAGCCACAGCCCACTTCAGGATTTAAAACAAAAATGTACTATTGCCCAGTTCTGGAGGTCAGAAGTCNAAGTGGTTTTCACTGGCCCGAAGTGAGGAAGCACTTCAGAAACCCTGCATTTCCTAACGGCTGAAGGGAAGGATTTGTTTCTTTGCCTTTTTTCTCACTTCTNGGTGCTTCCTTCATTCCCTNCCTTCACCGTCACTGTCAGCAGCANAGTTAATTTCCTCTGAATCTGACACTTTGCTTCCATTGTCATATCTTTTCTGATGAACCCCTTTTCTTCCTCCTAGGAACATATATGGTAATATTGTTTCTGCCCACATAATTCAGGAAAATTTGCTTCCCAGACTTGACAGATCATACCAGCAAAGTCCCTTTAGCCAAGTAAAGTAATGCATTTACGGGTTTGGGAGATTGGGACACAGACAGCTTTCTGAAGCCATTATTTTGTTTGCCATAGGTATACTAACACAGTTTTTTTTTTCCTGAAGCATTTTGAAAATAATTCTTTTGTGAATAAGTATTACTGTTGAGGTGAGATTAAAATTTTCAGTTAAGGTATAATTGGAAAGCATTGAAAAAGGTTTTCTACTATCTATTTTTAGAATACTGGCTTTATTATCAGTTAAATGTTTATCTTATATTAGCTACTTAGGACATAGGCTATGATAGAAACTGAGGAATGAAGTCACTCTTTATACCTTTAGACCTGTTGTAATATCTTTTGTGGACCCTCCAGTCAACGCCAGCCTCCTTACACAGTCTAATCACAAGCCACAGTGGTGTTTCTATCTCTCCTTGGTCTCCTTGGCTCTTCCACACTGTATTTAGCTGTAGTAGATGATCATGTGTTCCCCTATATGTGTCTTGCCTTTTCAACTTCTAAACTTTGATCATGGTATTCCTGTTACTGAACTTAGGGGGTTACAACCTGTGCCCCAAGTCAGGTCTGGTCACCCATCCTCAGCAATTAAAGCCAATTGAAAGAGCCAGATTAAAAGTGGGAAGCAGAAGATTGATCCAGTGTGGCCACATTGGGAAGAGAGACAGAGATACAGTCACACACACACACACACACACACACACACACACACACACACACACACACACACACACACACACACACACACACACACACACACACACACCAGTACCAATCCATCTTCTCTGTTCTGAAGTGAGATTAAGGTTAAAAGAGAGGACCAAGGATATGCACATTTAATCAGTCCAGATCAAGATATGTGACTAGCACCATCCCGGATGACCCATCCTTGTCTGGTCTTCAGTCTCATCCTTCGAAGTAATCTGGAAGGTTCTTACAACTGTGTGAATCTCTCTCCAGGAGACAAGTTCCCCTCTGGCTGAGGCCTTTTCCTTCTCCCAGCGTGAGATTCTTGGGACATTGTCTGTTTCTTTGAGGGTCCCCTGTTTCAGTAGTATGACAGTCAAGTTGAAAGACACAGGTATCCCTTTGGAATATCTTCATTCCGCCCGGCCTATTCGTTACCATCCTTTCCTGGAATTCTATCCTCTCACGTTTATGGTGACATCTGCAGTGGGCTGACGGATGAAGCAGTGCACAGAGTTGTGAGCCAGGAGAATAGAAGGTGACACACACAGGCCTGATGGGCTTGTGTAGTGATCTTGTTTATCCTTTTCCAGGAGTCGTGTCCCCCCCCTCGCCAAGTTGCTTCAGAACAAGGAATATATTAGCTTATCTTTACCACTATATTATTTTTACCAGAGCTGTTGTGACAAAGTGCCACAAACTGCTGGTAGTTTAGAACATTAGAAATCTGTGATTTTACTATGCTGGAGGCTAGAAGCCCAAAGCCAATGTGTTGGCAAGACTACTTCTTTCTGAACTGCAAGGAAGAAGCTCTTCTGTCTTTTTTAGATTTGGGTGCTTGCTAGCATTCATCAGCCTGCAGCAATCTCACTTTTCCATCNTCATGTAGTAGTCTTTGTCTATGTTTATGGGTCTTTGTATTCACATGGCCTTGAATCCCACCAATTGATTTAGTCCCACTTTAGTATAGCATCTTAGCTTTATTACTAATGCAGAGACCCTGTCTACAAAAGGTTCGTATTTATAGGTTCCTATGACTGAAACACAGTCAAACCCATTGTTGGACATGGAAATCAGCAACACACAAAAGAACACTCAAGCGGAGTGGGAATAATTCTGCAAGGTGATTTCTCTTTTGGCAAAAAAGGGTAGGCACCAGAACCAAAACCCTGCTAAAGAGCATACTCTAAAAATGAAAAATGGCAGCTGTGTTTTATCCCTGGTTTATATGGAGACCGCATCTCATCCCATTGGTGGGAGCTTGGCTTTCCACTCTGACACAGTTGGCACTATCAGCTCAGAGGGGAAGGGGAGGACTCTTCTGTATACCGTTAACACCCCCTTATACTGGCGTGGTAGTGTGTGGATGAGAAGTTATCAGTATTTGTTGATCCCATTGTGTAGCCACAGAGAGGAATCCATTCTCTTATTCTTTAATGGAAGGTTATCTTTCATTTTTCTCTAAATTTGTCTTGTTTTCTGTTTGTTTGCTCCTGTAATTGATAGTGAATATCGTTTCTGTTCTTTTTCTCATGCATTTATGCTCTATGTGACTATCACTTGGGGACATTTTGGGGATTACAGAAACTGCACATTACATACAGACCTCTCCTAAAGATGTGTGTGCCTTAGCTGGGGAGATAGAACATGTCAGAGTAAAATAGAAGATAATCAGGCCAAGGTGCATCAGGTACTGCTCCTTCAGCAGGAATGTGCATTGTTGATTAGAGGTGTCATCAGGGCTTTGTGTAAAGCAACTAATCTGGACCTAAAAGAATAAAATATGTCATAACAAAGCAGAAGATAAAACAATGTGACATTCAAAAAGAGGAAGTTAAAACACACGACATGTGCACACATGTGCACACACATGCATACACTACAAAGGTCCATATGCAGAAAATATTGAAGAGACTTACTTCTATTGAGGGGGGAGTTCTGTTGGAACCTAGTAGAAGGTAAGTTTGAAGCTGTTCCCAGCTTAGAGCCTTGCTTGCTCTGTAAGAAAGTGAGCATTTGACAGCAGCATGGGTTTGGCTCCTGACCTAGCCCTTTGGTCTGAGTTCTTGGGAAGTTTCTTGCCATTTGGACATCCCATTTTCCTTCACTCTGCAAGAAGCATAATACCTGCTTCATAGGTAGTTGTAAGAATCAAAGGGGATAATAGATTTAACACCTTTACAGACTATGGCATATACTATCTGGATTTCACATATCGGACACATAAAAAGTAAGGGCATGTGTAGAGGATTTAAATATGTCATAGCTAGGGAAAAAGGTGTAGAATTTTGAGAATTTTATATGCTCTCAAACTTTTTTGATAAATATTTATGAAAATTAGTCATGTTCCTGAGTACCAATCAAACCTTAAGAAAATTAATCCTAGTAGTTTCCATTGTCCCCATCAGGTCTCCTAGGCAATATGTCAGTGACAGTGAAAGGATAGAGCCTTCACANCTCACAGATGAGAAAGATCAGCAGTTCTCAACCTGTGAGTCAAACAGCCCTTTCACAGGGGTCACCTAAGACCATGGGAAAACACAGATATTTACATTACAATTCATAACAGTAGCAAAATTACAGTTATGAAGTAGCAATGGAAATAATCTTATGGTTGGGGGTCACCACAACATGAGGAACTGTATTAAAGGGTTGCAGCATTGGGAAGATTGAGAACCACTGGTCTAGTGAAAGAGGAAGTCATGAGTTTTCTGGAAATAAAATGGGTACTTATATACAAAGACCCATAAACCATTATCAGGGCTGTAATCAAAGAACAGTTGGTGCCCTTAACAGTTCTATTAGTAAGGAAACCAATATAAGAAATATGTTAATAAAAGGAAATAAATATTCACGCCTTTAATCCCAGCACTTGAGAGGCAGAGGCAGGAGGATCTCTGAGTTCAAGACCAGGCTGATCTACAGAGCGAGTTCCAGGACAGCCAGGGCTACATAGAGAAACCATGTCTCAAAAAAATAAGAAAAAAAAAAGAATAGAAAATACAAGACTATAATTAGTAAAAGATATTTAACACCAACAAGTTGAATTTTGATAAACATCAGTGAAATATATGAAACCCTATAAAGTTTAAAGGAACAAAAGACGAGACAAACATGAATGAAAAAAGAAGACCAAGAATTTTAGAATGAAAGAATATACAATGTTCACAGTATACTTAGCCAGCTAAAGGAAACAAATAATTTATTGGTGAACTATTAATGAATGAAATTGGTAAAACTTAATATGAAGACTTTAATTACAGAACAAATTTGTAAACCATTTAAAGACTCTTTAGTTTCCAAAGGGAACTTTCTGATTTGAATCCTAGCTGGTTTTCACAGGATAGTATTTGAACTATTCCAGATCACAGAAAAAGATGAGACATGCATCACTTTATTGTATGTATGTAGCATAATCCCCTTCAAAATCTTATCTTAAAGCAGTATAAAAATTGCCAGGTGTGGTGGTACTCGCCTTTATTCCCAGCACTTGGGAAGCAGAGTCAGGAAGACATCTGTGATTTCAAGGCCAGCCTGGTTTACATAGCTAGTGCCAGGCTGGATAGAGCTACACACACAACCCACACACATACATATATACACACACATGTATACACACACATACACACACACATATACACACACACATATACACATACATATACACACACACATATATATACACACACACATATATACACACACATGTATACACACATATACACACATATACACATACATATACACACACACATATATATATATATACACATACATACACACACACTTAAATACTGAAAAGAGAATAAAGCATGAACAAGTGGGATTTATTGCAGGAGTGGAGGATGGCCCAACATTAGAAAAACATACAATTTCAGAGAGAAAAAAACATGCAGCTACTCCTTATAAAACTTTTATATGGAAGAAAGGTCTCTAAGTATGCTTACATATTANGAAATCTAAGAGTAAGAAATTTAAATGCTGAACTAGTAAGCCATTCCTGTTAAATGTCCAATATTGAGAAACAAAACAAGAAACTTATTGTAGAAATGTTAAGCAGCTTCCCTCTATTTCTAGTTTATAAAGAGCTTTTATCGGACTATACCACTGACTTGTCAAGAGGGTTTTTTCCTATTTTAGTAATCATGTCTTTCTAAAACCTCAGTATTTTAACAGAGTAAGTGATATTAATAAACTATATTTACATTCCTAGAATAAGCTCTGTTTGGTTCTTTACTGTGCATTCTGTTTTCTGATATTTGCTTTAGGGTTTTTGAATCAATATTTGTGAATAACAATAGCCTATGTTGTTTTGTTCACACAGTCTTTGAATTCCACACTGTGGTCGTCATATTGTTCCTATAGATGTATTGAAGAATATTTACTGTTTTTCTGTTCCTGGAAGGATTTGTGTAAGGTTGGAGTGATTTTTTTTTTTCCTTTAATATGTTGGTGGAAGATGTCTGTAAACTATTTGGATCTTCTGTTTGGATGCTGGGAGGGAGAGGAAAATATTTAACCACTGCTTCATTTAAGACAGCAGTGACTGACACCCTTCTTTTTTGAGTTTTTGTTTTAATTCTTTTTATTGCTAGGGATTGGCTCCAAGCCCCTGTGCATTCTAGGCAGGTTCCCTTGCCACTGAGCTACGTCTCTCCCTCAGCCTCATTATTTTAATGCCAGTGTGGTAGTGCTATTACACCAAACAGAAAACTCCCATCCCAAGTAGCCTAGGAACTGAGTCTGTTCTAAATTAGTTAACGGATATCCTCTCATCAGAGCTCCAGTGGCTCAGCACACAAGGCCCAGGCTTCAATCCCTAGCACAAACCCTAAGCCTCCTTCCGCAGCTTTTCCTGGTTTGTAATTTGAGGAGCAGACCACTCCTCATTTCTGTCCTCTTGTTTAACATCACTAAACTCTTCTTTCCCGTATTTGAGATGTTACCTTTACCATATACTTAATTTATGTGTGTTCACTTTCATGTTTTAAAAACTGTATTCTAGTGATTGATTGATTTATATGTCAATATTACAGCTTAAAATTTTTTTATTTAGGCTGTTTGTGGAGGCACACATGTTTAATTCCAGCACGGGCAGGCGAGGTAGAAGCACTTGGATCACTGTTGTCTTTTTATTTAATTGTTGCTGCCTTTTAGACCATGGCTGTCCTAATCAGCAACTGCAGCTCTGCTGGGTCAGGCCTTGAGACCGAGGCCTGAGGGAATTCTGCTCCCTCAGGCACTGACTCTTTCAAAGCTACAAGGGAACTTAACTAAATCTCTGTCCCTCTAAAGAACTCAAGATTCAACGGTTGAGGTGGAATTCTGCTCCTCAGAGAGGCTGAAGTAGCCCACCTCTCTTTGCTCTCCTCCTCCAAAAAGCTCTCCTGCTTCTCCTGACCCCTCCTTAAAAACCCTTCTCCACCTGGCTCCTCCCTCCCACTTCCTGTCAGCTAGCTGCTGACGCAGTCTCTTGACCATAGGTGAATTTTATTTAATCAAACACATCTTTGCATCATTAAACAAATGTTCCAGAGCATAAACAAAAGTAACACACCTTAAAATAATATTCTACAACAGATCACTGTGAAATAGGGANAAATAGCATGTTTATTGTTACCTATTAAGTGGTGCAATGTTATTCATTAAGCAGCGCTNTTTACCATGTGAGAAAAGCCACGAGGTACAACAAAGCCCACTATAAGAGTTTATTAAGGGAACGGGACAGAAGGGGGTGCATAGGCCTATGGGGGAATGACGGTGCAGGAAGAGAGGGGAGGAATAAATGGAACCTGCTTTTTATAGGTTCCACCTGCACATGCCCGTATGGGCTTACGTAGCTGTGCCACACGTGTGCATGGGATACATGATTACACAGATTATGTAGGACGTAAGGCCCTGGGATGACTAAGCATCTTGTCTGGCTATTGGACATGTGGGGGTCCTGTAGCTGGGGGAGTGGCTAGGAATTCTAACATTTAAGATGCTATATCTTCATACACAGTCATGCCTTCCCATTTGTTATACATCTTGTGTGAGTTTACAACATCCATCTATTATATTTTTTCCCATGGATTACTTCTATAAAAATTAATCCAGGGCTCAGTGGTGGAGAGCACTGGCTGCTCTTCCAGAGGTCCTGAGTTCAATTCCCAGCAACCACATGGTGGCTGTGGAATATATAAATAATAAATAAATAATAAAGTAATAAATAAATAAATCTTTAAAAAATTAATCCATAAATTTATATGTGAAAGCATGAATTAGCAGTTCTTGTAAATGAGCTTTGTTGCTTCTGTTTCACTTTCTGTCTGCCTTCTATTTGAACATATAAATATCCTGTAGTATATTCATATATTATTCTCCACTAGTTCAGTTGCATAATACTTCATCTAAGGTTTGCCTTCTAATTTCCTTTATTAATTTGTGTTGACTACTGCTGTAATCTAATGTTTCTGTCTAAGTGTGACACTTCTTTTAGGACTGATANNAATCATGTTAAAGAAGTTGGAGTGTCTGGGTGGTTGTCTGGTGTTGGGCTTGAACCTGGGCCTTCATGTGAACCTGCTAAGCATGCATGCCACACTGAGCTGCAGCCCTGGCCCGGAAGAGCTCTTTTATTTTGTTATTTTCAACAAGGATGGCTATTGGAATTGAAAACACTTCTTCTCCTTAGTTCTTTTCTCTCTGTGGATCTGTTCATGTCCAGTGATACAAACTGGTCGTAACAGCTTTGCCATTGTGACTCCCCCANCCCAGTCTCTCTCTGCAGACCTTGCTGGCCTGGAATTTGTAGCCATCCTTCTGCTTTAGTCTCTCTAGTGCTAAGATTGATTGTAGGTATACACCATGCCCAACCGTGTTGTAAATCTTCCTAGAAAAGTGTCCCATGTCTTTATGGGGGTCAGTTTGGTAAGTTATATTTTCTGGTATGTTGTCTGTTTCATTGAAATTCTCAAATTTGTTTGACTAATGGGTTTTTATGATCTCATATTTTAGATGGTCTTTTATGATTTGCCTGTTTTCCATTGGTATTTATTCCATTATCATATAAAAGTATTAGCAGCTATATCTTTTTTAGAAACCAATACAAGTAGTTCTATCATTTAAAAAAAAAATAGCAGTCCCAGACTTAAATTAGTAATAGTGAGTCCTCCACATTTAATCCTGATCATATTTTTACCTTTCCAGTCCTTGCTTTGTTTTTGCAATGCTTGTGTTTTCTGTAAGCGTTTGGATAAAGTCTGGATTATAGCCTCCTTTTGCTTGCTCTTGCCCTACCTCATTATTATGGTGTGAGCAGAGATCTGAGTTGGCATCTTAAATACAGGAAATTAAGTTGAGGTGTTTGCATGCTCTCAGTAAAGTCAGGTTTTTTGAGTTTTTCCATTTCACAAGGCATGATGACATTATGTGATCATGTAAGCTTCTTTGCTGTGTTTGTGTGGGTGCTAGGGATTGAACCTCTACACATTCTAGGCAAGAACTCTACCACTGAGCATCACCCCCAGTCCTTTAAAAAAACATTGTTGAATGATTTCTAGTTACATTATTTGATATGAAATTCTTACGATTGCATGAAAAGTATTCCCAAAGTAAGTGCATGAGTTCACAGAATTTTGTATAGAGCAGTTAGTTACAGGTTAGGGAGTGACCACTTCAGCCTCCTAGAAGGACTGAGAGTAATCCCCCATGTTAACATCGCACTGTTTCCTTATTACATTGTCAGAGCAGGACTTCAATGATTGAGGTTCTTTAGGGGAGTAGAGGTCATGAAAATCTTGAAAGACCACTGTTCAAAACAAATCTGGGGGTTTCAGCCACTAAGAGTGCTTGCTGCGCTTCCAGAGGACCTGTGTTGGGTTCTGAGCACGGACACTGGGTGGATCACAACCACCTGTAACTCCAGCTCCAGAGGATCTGATGCCCTCTACTGGCGTCTATGGGCATTGCACTCTTGTGCTCAAACAATGTACCAACATCAACCCCCATCTGAACCCGCTGGGCGCAGCTTGCTCTTTTTGTGGTTATGTAATTGTGACTGGTGTGCACCCCCACATTACCTTTTCTCTGGTTTTGTTATTTTAGTGTAACATTACCTGTAATTGTATTTTAAATAAATTACTTTAAGGCTTAATTATTAGAGTTTTGTATCCCTACTTGTCAGATGATTTCAATGTGCTGTGTATTTCTGGGCCTGCTTATTATTGGCATATATAAAACAGAAAAAGATTAATCCTGTGAATTTCTCCTTAGTCTTTAAGAGCTCTCCTTGGTCCTGTAGAAAGTGGCTCACTTCTTTACCTCTCATCCCTGGTGTAAGGGAAGGGCATCTTCGCAGAAAGGTCTTGCTAAGACGTTATGCTACACATGTGCTTTTATAATATATTTACTTAGAGTTGTTTTTCAGTATGTATTTTGTTACTGACTGTTGCAGAATATTATTTTAAGGTGTGTTACTTTTGTGTATGTTGCATTTAACTCTGTGAAGCTGTGTTACTGTGCCTGTCTAAAACACCTGATGGTCTAATAAAGATCTGAATGGCCAATAGCTAGACAGGAGAAAGGATAGGCGGGGCTGGCAGGCGGAAAGACTATAGAAGGAGAAATCTGGGAGGTGGGATCGAGGAATGAGAGAGAAGGAGGAGGACTCCAGGGGCCAGCCACCCAGCTACACAGCAAGCCACAGAGTAAGAGTGAGATTTACAGAAGTAAGAAAACGGGAAAAGCCCACAGGCAAAAGATAGATGGGACAAGTTAAAGTTAAGGAAAACTGGCTAGAAACTAAGCCAAACTAAGGCCAGGCATTCATAATTAAGCATAAGCCTCCGTGTTTGTGTGTGTGTGTGTGTGTGTGTGTGTGTGTGTGTGTGTGTGTGTGAGATTTATTTGGGAGCTGGGTGGTGGGCCCCCCAAAAGAGT
Source organism: Neotoma lepida (assembly GCA_001675575.1). Taxonomy (NCBI): domain Eukaryota; kingdom Metazoa; phylum Chordata; class Mammalia; order Rodentia; family Cricetidae; genus Neotoma; species Neotoma lepida. Next base: position 335,425 of record LZPO01117036.1, read on the forward strand.
AATAAGCAACAACTGACTCCTAACAACATTCCTCTAAGTTATATTGAAGCAGGTGGTAAATGCCGTCTACAAATTGAAATAATGAAGGAGCGAAAGTTAACCAATAGATGACCGTGCCTGAGCCTAAGACCCATGCTTCCAAATGCGAGTTCTCATTATTTGTAACTTTGAAAACTTTCGATGATGATCCTCCAGCCCAGGCCTCCCCTTCTCAGGCACTATTGGGTTGTCCCAGGTTCACCAGTGACTCTGGCCTTGTAGAGCTGTCTAGATCTGAGTCCCTTGATTCATTGTTAGGATGCTGGAGTTGTACAACTCCAGTATTGTCATGAATAGCCAAGGTTGCAGGCAGCCTGCACTGTTCTAAATAGATTCTTTCCTTTCATAGAAGCATTTTATATCAGGTCTTTAAATGTATGTAATATTTTTATGTTAAATAATTCGGAATTGTTTATTCTTAATTTTGATCCCAAGTAAACTAAGTAAACTAAGAAGAGTATCTGGGTTTCCTGACTCTTTTCTTAATTAGCCCTAATACTCCTTGTATCATTGTATCTGGTCATGCCAACAACCTCTTATTACCGGCCGCCCTCTTTCTTCTGTCCTCTATTCTCTCCACTTTCTCTGAAGTCTTCTAAGGTCATCCACGTTCTTTGTTCAAGTATCTTTTAGCCTCAGTCTGAATACAGAGCACTGCTGCCATAGAGGGGGCTATTTTTCTTATCAGAAGTCTCAGTTTTGTGTTTTCCTTGGTGACAATGTTGTGAATGGCTACTGTTCCGTGAAATCTTCAATCTTCAGAACTACTTCACCACGGGTGATGTTTTNAAGACAAGCCTTTCAGCAAATAAAGGTGGTAGAGTGGACTCTGGTTTCATTACTATGTTCTGGCTCTGAAAACCTATAAACCATGTCCAAATCCAAGACTAAAGAACATTACTTATACAGATTCTTTATTGATGGTTGTGTTCTGTTAAGTTGGACATACAGGACTAGGCAGATCATCTTTAACCTTGAAAATTCTTGCCAAATCTTACCTGTGGAAACAGGACTGAGGGTCTGCCTTCTGCTCTAACCCTGTTCTCTTCCTCTAAGGCCCGGGGTCCGTCCTCTTAGGAAACTACTGCTGCTTGAGTGATGTCATATGGGGGCCAGACCTGCACACAGGCACCATTCCTCCCCTCTGGACAGTTTTGCAGCCTTTGTCTCTTTCTTCAAAACAGAACAAGCAGCTTCTCCATTTTCAGTAGTGAATTTCAAAATCCTTTTTAACCTTATAGGTCCAAGGGTAGCCAAGGATGGCTGCAGCTTCATATGATCAGTTGGTAAAGCAAGTTGAGGCACTGAAGATGGAGAACTCAAATCTTCGACAAGAGCTAGAAGATAATTCCAATCATCTTACAAAACTGGAAACTGAGGCATCTAATATGAAGGTATCAAGACTGCAACTTTTCATTGTAGCTTATCCACTTTCATTCAGTGTTCCCTCTTGTAAACTTGGGATAGCTGAGATACTTCACTTACTCCAAAGTATACTTTAAGCTAAACAATAATATATAAACTATTTCTTAGAAAAGCTAACATATTCTTAGTAAATGTGTTAAATTAATCTAACAAATCCTGCAAAGAAAATAAATTAACCCTCGTGACTAGTTCATTCTTAGTTTTAAGTTTAAAAATAATACCTCCAACTTTATCATTATACTCAGTTTAGAGGAAAGGTTTTTTCTTTATAGTTCATAGAAACTAGCTTTATTTTACAGTGTATCTCAAATATTACATTGTCTTCTTTGGAAAATGCAGGCATCATAAGCCTAGAGGGTGAGTTCCATGGCACTTCCAGGCCCTGAGGTTGGTTTGCCAGATAGCAAGAAAAGTTACACAGTAAAGTATTTAGTGTGTAGAAGGGAAAACATTCTGTCTTCAAAGTAATTGATTAAAAACTTAGTTATTTTTAATTTCCAGTTAGGCAGCTTCCCACCGAATGTAATAACTTCATAAAATCAGAGATTGTCACCAGAAATGGTTTACTTCCTTCCCTATGGGGAAATTCTGTTTTGTGTTGTTTCTGTTGCTTGGCTATTTTAACATCTTAATTCCTGACTTTTTCCTCTGAATACTCTACTTTCCTCATCTATACATATTTCCTAGTCTGCCTAGTTCTTTTTCTGTCATTCCAAGTCTCCCTTCTTTTCTAGACTGTTGTTTCACTGAAGACACTTCTTCTCTTTCCCACTTTCCCTTGAGCTCCAGCGTCCTAACAGCTCAGCCTTTGCTCTCACATACTTTCTTATCTATCTTTTGTTATCTTTTTCCCATTCTAATTGCCATAAAACACTCTGGCAATAACATCTCCCAGATATCCACTCACATCCTTTTGGAAATAGGTAAACTATAAACAAACACTTGTTTTTCTGTACCACAAGCTACTACCAGTGACTTCAAACACCGGAGTCAGTTACCTAATGGGTAAAAAAGCATTTGTTATCTTAACACTTGGAGCCCAGTGCACTTTAAACTTGTCCAGGGCATGTGTTTGTGAGAGTTCGGGGATACAGAGTANTGACCCATTTTGGTCTGCTTGACTGCATGTACTTGGCAGACTTCCTCCTGGAGGGCCTGTTGAGACACAGTACACACTTGATTTGTAGTGCAGAACTCAGATCGAGCTTGAAGTTTTCCTTTAATTATTTAAGCAAATCCAAAAATTATTTTTCAAAAAATTATTTTTCAAAAACACTTTGGAGGAGAATGGTTTTTCGAGACAGGGTTTCTCTGTGTAGCTTTGGCGCCTTTCCTGGAACTCACTCGGTAGCCCAGGCTGGCCTCAAACTCACAGAGATCTGCCTGCCTCTGCCTCCTGAGTGCTGGGATTAAAGGCGTGCACCACAACCACCCGGCTGGAGGAGACATTTTAATCGACACTTAGGTCCATCTGCATGCTGAAGTAGAATGTCTTTGAGAGTGACCATACACATCACACCTCAGGCTGCTTGCTTATAGACCAGGCACAGGAGGAATAAACTTAAGGTGCACCTGAATTCAGCGATTACTCAAAGGTGTTTCTGCACACACCTTTGCAGATCCATCCATGTATTTCATTAGGGTTGGGCTTATGGCATCACAGTAACAGCCTTCAATAAAGTTATTTATGGATTTTTTCCTGATGGCTCTGTGCTGTTAAAGAGCAGGAACTGTGACCTGTTTTGTCTTATATTGATTTGTAAAGAGATGCTTTTGAAACCGTTGGTACTTTCCATCTTGGGTTAAAGTTACTTCAGTACACTCTTTGAAACACATAGAACAACCCCAAAGCATGTTTCCTGAGCTTTGTCCTAGTCACCACAAAGCAAGGCAAGACACGTCTTCAGATTAAACTAGGGAAGCCTAAAATATAGGCAGTACTACCACCTACTGGCAAAAGAGGGTAGTCTCCTGTTGTTGGTTACATGACATCATTATAAAAACATAAAAATACTGTGGGTAACACAGGAGAATGTATATTAGGAGTTAGGGAAATATGAGCAGACCACGTATTTGAGGGTATTAAGGAAATACTTTTAGGTATACGTATGGTACTGTGGCTGTGTTTAGAAAGAATCCCTATTTAAATATACCCACTAAACTATTGTAAAAGAAATGATATGACAAGTCCCCAGCATCATGAAAAGCAAAGCAAGGCTGGGATTACCGGTGATTTTCCTCTCTGGGGACATTGACTTTATCCTGGCACAAGCAGACAGCTTTGCTGGGGGACACACATGAAGGCAGGTGAGAGTTGCAGACCATGGCTGCCTTTACTGTGGACATTGAGTCTTGGAGGAGAGGGGCGGGGAAGGAATGAAAGGCCTAATATTAGCTTGCAGGACTTGCTACAGAGAGAGAAACTTTAGTTTCATAAAGTATCTGCCAGGTTTTGAACTAGATTTAAAACCTCAACTCCTGGGGAAGGATTTTTAGTGCTAAAGAGGTAAGAACCACCAGAAAACAAAGCAGGGATGGAAAACCATAGTGAGACGTTTCAGGGAAGCATGTGCTGTGCCAAGCATGGCTGGTTCCCGAGAAACGTGTCTGATTTGGAGTTGTGTAGAGTAGGAGGTTAAAGGCCGAGGAAACAGACTTCCATATTTTCAATCAAATACATCAAAGGATATACTCAAGAAATGAAATCAGACTGAAATGACCTGAAAACTAAATTAGTTCAAACCACTCACCATATCTGATAGGATGGGAGAGAGCAGCCCCAGCAGAGGGAAGAAAAGTTCTGTAAGAACACACTCATCTTAAGTCTTTCTTTTTCTTATCGACACACCATTGGCATATTGTCAAGTTTTAAGAAATAAGAAAATGGCCGGGCGGTGGTGGCGCACGCCTTTAATCCCAGCACTCTGGAGGTAGAGGCAGGCAGATCTCTGTGAGTTCGAGGCTAGCCTGGGCTACCGAGTGAGTTCCAGGAAAGGCGCAAAGCTACACAGAGAAACCCTGTCTCGAAAAACCA
>LZPO01117037.1:0-11340 GCA_001675575.1 Neotoma lepida
TGTGTGTGAACGCAATGGAGCACCCAAAATAAACATTTATTAATTTGATTGAATTTGTCTTTCATTTAAATTACATGTTTAAACATAGGACACAGAAGAGAACTCAGGAATTTAAGTGTTGTGTTGTGTCTCCCATAAAATACATCATTGGCTTTAACGTTCAATTCAAGCTTTGGACATAATGTACTAACACATTTGGCTTTGCCTCTTGAACTCTTTCTACCATATATTATAGCCTCATTTACATAATCTCATGCACATATTTTAGAGTAAAAAACACACATCTCTCTTTCCAGACCAGGAAGCTATAAGAATCCAAATTTAATATCAAGTACATCAATACAAGATTATATTTAGAGAAAAAATTTTTTCCTAGTACCCAAAACAAGTGTTCTAATTTAGAAAACAAGATGTAGTATCATCAGCAAGTATTTTGAATAATTAATTACACAGTTTAGAAATTCATTTAAAAATATTTATGATTCTTTAATCAGAGGAGTAACAGATTTCTTAAAAACAGCATATTAGAGACTGGGGAGATGGTTCAGTGGTTTTAGCACTTGGCAATCATGGAGACTAGAGTTTGGATTTCCCAGAACCCAAGTAAATTCAGGGTGGGCATGGCAGCCAACCTGCCATTTCAGCTTCAGACAGTAGAAATAGGAGCCCTAAAGCAAGGCGGTTAGGGAGATTAGCCATGTTGGTGAACACTGTCTGATTTAAAGAATGCCTCAATGTATAGAGTGCAAGAAGGATCAGGAGTGATTCCCGTCATTAAGGAAGAAGTGGCGAGTGAATACTGGTTTGGCTTGCCTTTCCTTTTCCTCTTTTTCCTCAGCCTGAGATGGCAGATGCCGTCTCTCATCCATATAGGTCTTCCACCCTCAGATCAACCTCCCTGGAACGAACCTCACAGACATGTGCAGAAGTGTGCCTCTTACGTGATGCTAAATCCTGTAAATAGACTGGGAAGATTAACCGCTGTGGTCACTTTGATTAATAACCATAATTTTCTATTACTAGTTACCCATTAAAAGCTACATATAGGGCTGAAGAGACAGCTCAGCAGTTAAGGACACTTGTTGCTCTTACAGGGGACCTAAGTTTGGTTATCAGCACCCAAGTTAGGTGGCTCGCAACAACTGTGACTCTAACTCCAGGGCATTGATGCCCTCTTCTGGCTTCCATGGGCACTCACACACACGTGCACACTCACATCCTCACACATAAATAAATATTAAAGATTAAATATTTAAAATATATGAATAGGTTTATAATTTCATATTGGCTTGTTAAGTGGTTATGAGACTGATTTAATCATTATTATTTATTGATAGATACAAATAAAAATAAAAAGTTTTAGTTATTTTGCTTTTTTTCTTTTTTGTTTTTTCAAGGCAGGGTTTCTCAGTGTGTGGTGTTAATGGCATGCGAGAGGCCTTGGTGGGTTTGGACCAAGGTGTCCTGCAGCAGATGAGACAGGCCATGCAGACTCGGTGAGCGGCAGCATGGCATGGATCATGCAGGCATGGCATCCATGTGGAAAGTTTATTGAAGGGGGAGGGGAGAAGGACGAGAGCTGTCTCTTATACACATCTAGATGTGTATAAGAGACAGTGGCAGGTTTGAGCCAAGGAGACACGCCATGAGGGCGGCAGCCAAGGGGACACAGGGGAAAGTTACTCACACCATGCAGGCATGGCATCCATGTGGAAGTTTATTATTATAGAGAGATGGAGAGAGAAAGAGTGAGGGAGGAAGAAAGATAAAGGGAGGGAAAGAGGGAAAGTGGAGGTGTGCACACCTGTCTCTTATACACATCTAGATGTGTATAAGAGACAGGGACAGGGAGGAATTCTTTCTTACAGAGAGCTTTTACATAAAATGACATCAGGGTCCTGGGCAGCTCCAAGGGGCAGTTTAGAATGCTAACATTCCTCCGTTATGATTATTATAAAAAGGTGAGTTATGGATAGCAAGTGAGGGGGAATGAGGGCACCAAATCCTACCAGTGACCCAAGGTCTTCAAAGAAGATTACGAGGCACCACAAAGTCCCCACCTGGATTATGGCAACACTGACCTCTGGGCAAGATGCCCCACTGTCACATCTGCCACCAGGACCCAGCCCAGATTGTGGACAAACAGCAGGACATCAGATAATTGATTATACCCCTTTTGCTTAGACAAAATAAGGTCTTCCCCATGTTCCTCTTCCACAGGAGAAACTCCCACATTATGGCCCAGGTGGCCAAAGATTGATGCTGTTCTGGTACTTTTGCCTCCAACAATGTGGAGACCTGGGTATGGCTAACTGGGTATGGACTGGCCCCTATCATTTTTAATAGATTCAAAAGCTGCTTGATCTGCACTCAGTTATAATTTATCCTTCTCAGATCTCTGATTCCATTTGACAACCAGGCTTTGCTTCAGCTGCCTTCTCAGTTCTCTATATAAAATTCACAGGTCTCCCTCTACTAGGGCTACTATTAGGTTTAGACACAATTTACCCTGTTACCAGATCAGATGAACACACAGAACAGATTTCAATGTGAATTTTTACTATTGACTGCTTTCAGTATCTCCTGGTAGATTAGATAAAAAGAAACAGCTTTAAAGTTGGTTTATATGAAGATAGGAAAGCTGTCCCACTTCTGTTCATTTACATATCCTTCTTAGGTCTGATGCTGTTTAGGGAAGCCTGCCTCCTCCTTCACTCCCTCAACCACTTCCATTTAGAAAATTTCCTCTGGTTATAGATTTAAAGACATGTTTCATTGGGCTGAAGCCAGGCCCTAGAAAATGTTCATACCCTTTAACCCAAAGCTATTTGCTATGACACCAAGATGTAATTCTGTTCCAATTGTTTTACAAACACTTACAGGTTCCTGCACCGATCCACCCCTCTTACCAGACTCGTTCCAAGGCCAAACCCTCAAAGGCCCTCCAGATACACCATCAGCTGCTGCACCAAGCGAGGACAACAACCAGGTGAATACCAGGAGGATGAATGGGAGTGTTCCCCACCTCCAGAGAAACAGCACATGTGATGGCTCATGCGCTCCTAAAGAACACATCATCCCTCAGTTCACTGATGGTACCACCTCTCCAGGCTCAGGCGGGCATCTGACCAGCAACCAGAACCTGGTTTTCTAAGATGTCCCACTGAAGGGCATATCTGCTCTCTGTCTCACTCATTCACCCTGGCCTCTTCTGTACAACCAGGACACATGTCTATTCCATTCTTTCTAGTAGTTACCACTCTTCCTACGGTTAGCCCCGCTCATGAGGCCAATGATAACAATCTATTTTTTTCCTTAGCAATCTGTCTTTTCAGCTCCCTCAAGGAGTCTACAAGATGACAGCTAACTGAATGATTCTTCACTCAAACTTCCTGCTGTGCATGACTCCCAACTTCCCCCTCCCCACTTCACCCTCAAATCAGCAGGAAGCAGTCTGGAGAATTAGGCGCCCTCATTCCCCTGTCACTTGCTATCCTTAACTCACCTTTTTATAATAATCAAAAACGGAGGAATGTTGGCATTCTGGCCCGCCCCTTGGGACCCGTCCTTCATCCTGACGTAAAGCCCCCTTTAAGAGGAAAACAACTCTCCCCCTCCTTCTTCTTCCCCTTTTCCCCCTTTCTCTTCACAAGGCTGTGTGTGCATCTGCCTTCCTTTCTTTCCTTTTCTCTCTCTCTTTCCCTCTATTTCTCTCTCTCTTTCCCTCTTTCTTTCCATTTTCCTTTAATAAACATTCCACATGGATGCCGTGTCTGCATGATGTGAGTAACTTTCCACTGCTCCATGCTGCAGCCCACTGCTGTGTCTGCATGGTGTGTCTCCCTCACCTACTGGGGCACCTTGGCCCAACCCACTAAGGCCTCCCACATGCTGTATCATAACATGTAGCCCTGACTCTTCCGAAACTCGCTCTGTAGACCAGGCTGGCCTTGAACTCGTAGCGATCTGCTTGCATCTGCCTCCCGAGTGCTGGGATTAAAGGTGTGAGCCACCACCGCCCAGCTTCTTCTGTATCCTTTATCCATGTGTCACCATGTGAAGGTGTGTGCACACACATGTACAGGTGCACATGCCCTCTTCTGTCATGCTCCAGTGCAACCATACTGTGAACTCAGGCCAGAGTCACCTTAACACATTATACCATTGTAAGTCTCAGTATATCCAGATTACATAGCATAAGGTGTAACTTTTTTTTTTTTTTTTTTTTTTTTTTTTTTGGTTTTCCGAGACAGGGTTTCTCTGTGTAGCTTTGGTGCCTTTCCTGGAACTCACTCGGTAGCCCAGGCTGGCCTTGAACTCACAGAGATTTGCCTGCCTCTGCCTCCCGAGTGCTGGGATTAAAGACGTGCGCCACCACCGCCCTGCACATTTTCCTTTCTTGAAATACTTTTTATTTCCTTTGGTATTAAAACAACCTCCTTGAATGGTTTGCCTGATTTCTCGGTAACTCAATAATCTCAGTGAATTCTCTTCTGTGTATTCCTCAAGTTACATTAAGAATTTGACATATCAGGTCAGTGATATGGCTCAGGCAGTGAAAACACAACCTAATGACTGAGTTTAATTGTTGGGTCCCAGATGGTGGAAGGAGAGAGTTGGCTCACAGGAATTATCCTCTGACTTCCAATTGTGTGCCCTGGCACATGAACATGGACCCACACAGACTCACAGACACAGACACACACACAAACACAGACACACAGACACAGACACACACACACACACACACACACACACACACACACACACACACGAAAGAATGAATGAGTAGATGGATGGATGAGTGAATTAATGAATAAATAAATAAGAATGTGCTGTTTTGTGGAGACAACCACTCTCTTCCTCCCCTCTTCAGAAATAGTCTCTTACTTAGGTACTTCCTTTGAACAGTGATTTTATCGAGATGTTTTTCTCTTCGAGACTTTTTCTTTCTTGGTTTACCTCCTATTAGGAAGCACACATTCTTTAACACCTTCCCAAGCAAAGACAAATGGAAGATCAGGTTTCGAGACTCTCTTTGGTTCTCACCTTCTTTGTGATAACAGCATATTGAGCCAGGTGTCTGCTTCTTGCTTGTTTTTAAATCATCTGTGTCTTTTTGGAATGCTGTGACAGAGAACCACAGACAAGGTGGCTTTACAGATAACAAAAATTTATTTTTTCATAATTGTGGATGCTGTGAATTCCCAGACCAAGGCAAATGTGATGTCATGTGAGGGTCTACCGTCTCCCTCCTAAGCTGTGTTCTTGCTGTGCCCTCAATAGCAGAAAGGGGCAAGGAAGGCAGCTCTTTGGGTCCCCTTCAAAGAACTCTGCCTCATTCATGAAGGCCAAAACCTCACCACCAGCTGAGCCTCTCAGACTCCTGCTATTCATTAATTGTATGAATGGGGTGGTTAAAAAGTCTATAACAGTTACAGAATTTTAGATTAAACATCATTTTCCCTAGAGAATTTCATCCCCCTCCCATGTCCGTATGACTGACATAGAACCCATTATACTGCCCTTTCTGGCTTCAAATTCACAATTTTCCTGTCTCAACCTCCTAAATGCTGGGATTAAAGGTGTTTGCCACCCTACTCAGCTTTCCCCCAACATAATTTCAAAGGAATTGTTCCATGGAATTTATCAGTGAAAATATGAAAATTTAAACAAAGTAGCCAGGGAAGATGACTTTTCAGTAAAGCCTTGAAGAATATGTGAATATTGGTGGCGGAGGAGGTTACTTGTAGGCCAGGCAAAACAAATGCACTTACTAGTGGTGATACAGAGTAGGAAACGCCATTTTGGTGTTAAGCTTTATGAGGTTGAGATCATCATTATACAATCCAGTTTACAAATGGCTTTGCGTTTGCACACGATGTTAACTCTAAAGGCAACAGTGGTCAGCTGTGGATCTATATGTCAGGATGCCAATTTGTATGACTGAGCAAGCTGGTATGGCTGGAAAAGAAAAGTGACCCAAAGGCCTTGAGATTTGAAGCCTAGTCACACCGAAAGTTCAGATAAGGAGCACAAGCAGCCAGTGGAGTGGAGCCAATGCCAGGAGAGTGTGATGTGCTCAAGTACAGTGTGGGAAGGATATAAGAGTCATACCTCATCTACCAGGAGGTATACCAAGAGCCGATTGGGTGATGTCTGATTGATCTGCAGCAGAACACCCACCTGAAGTCAGATCAGATCCTGCTATGGGTCAGTAAGGTGCATGGTAACCTTCACAGCTACATGAAGATGACCATGGTGGCATATTGGAAGTTAACCTCATTTCAAGTGAGCATAGAACCAGAAAATTTGAAGATTGGGGAGAGACAACAGTGGGGTAGTAACTACAGAAGGGTGTAAGTTGTAGCAGAAATTGATGGTGAGACAGATGGAGATGGCTACAGTAGTGTTCTTACAGAGCAGAGTGATGTGGCCTAAGGCATAGGAAAAGATGGGCTCTGTGGGCACAGGTATAGGAGCATGGCAGAAATAGCACATTAGGTTTGTGGGAATTTTCTCTGGTGAATTCTGTTTTCTTAGCAATACAAGAAGCTGAGGCTGTGTCAGGGAATTTAGAGGATTAAAAACACTGTAAAATAGCCGGGCGGTGGTGGCCCACGCCTTTAATCCCAGTACTCGGGAGGCAGAGGCAGGCGGATCTCTGTGAGTTCGAGGCCAGCCTGGGCTACCAAGTGAGTTCCAGGAAAGGCGCAAAGCTACACAGAGAAACCCTGTCTAGAAAAAACCAAAAAAAAAAAAAAAAAAAAAAAACACTGTAAAATAGATGGGGGAGGCAACAGGTGATGCTATCTAATTACTAGACAGCAGAAAGACCCACCTGAAGTTAGTGATCATGAATTTAAAATAACACCAGTTGGTAGGACTGTTTCCTTGTTTTTATGTTCAGATGTGGAAATGGAATGGAAGGGACATGTAATGGGTTATAATTTTGCTCAGAACAGACAACAAAGCGTAAGAGAGATAGACATGAAGGGTCTATCCAAGGGATTAATTAGAATTCTGCCCACCGAGTTTAAACGGGAGGCTAGAGGAGAGGTCATTGAGTTTAAAATGGAGGATGGAGGAGAGCACACGGGGAAGGTGATGAGCAGAGGAAAGATGCTGAGGTCAGGGATCTTCACTTTGCTTCTGATGGCCCTGCATCTCCAGAACCTTGGAGTCTGTTCTTTTCCCATTCGTGTTGTTTGATGCTCTTTGACTTTCAAGTGATGTCCTTTCATACCAGGAAATTTTGTTGAATTATGACTTTGCTATTTGCCCTTTTCTCTACTTTCTCTCTTATCTCTTTTGAAACATTTTATTCATATATTGGACCTTTAGAGAACATACAGTTTTTTAATTTTGAAGGTTGATTAGAAGGCAGCTTTGGGGTGGAGCATCTCCAGTGGATCCCACTTTCTACTAACCCAGGTACACACACACACACAAAACATGCATATGCTTACATGCATGCATCATAACAAATACTAATAATAAATAAAGTTTAAAATAATAAATAAAATTAAAAATTAAAGACAAATTTTTAATGAGGAAGAATGGTGTTATTGGTTACCTTTCTGTGGCAAGATAGCAGACAAAGTCAACTTACAGAAATTACAGTTTATGTTGGAATACACTGTGGAAGGGAGGCTGGACTGGTGGAAGTCAGTCTAGCGTGGGGCAGCTGATCACATTGTATCTATAACATATATGTACAATTGCTTGAGTGTGGAGGTCAGACGACAGGTCTGTGGAACTGGGTTTTCTCCTTCCACCTTTACCTGGTTTTGTGGACTGAATTCAGGTATGACCAAACTTAAGTCTCAGGCAAAGACTTTGCTGAGCCATTTTACCCACCCTCCCCCATTTTAAATTATGCCTGCCATTATACACCTAACAGATACACTCTTTTTCAATTGAATCCTTCCTGTCTGTTTTAAAAATGTTTTCAAGACTTTCCAATTTAAAAACAAACAAATGACTCTTCCTTCACTCTCCATCTATGCCACCTCTTCCCACAAAATCTACTGACACTCTGGACTATTCTAACCTCACCTCTGTCTGACACTCTGGACTATTCTACCCTCACCTCTGTCTCCAACCCTTCACTAAATTCTTGCTCAAGTCATCAGTTCTCAGGACATTAATATTTTTATCCCTCACACAGTGATTCTTAGCACCTCATTTCTGAACATGCTTGTTTTTTGTGACATAGCACTCTGTTTTTACATCAACTTCCATTTTTCTCATGAATCCTCTCTCGTTTTAAAGGCTTATTCATTTATTATAGTAATGATCAAGCCCAGGGGCTTGTACATGCTAAGGAAGCTGTTTGGCACTGAGCTACACCCCTAGCTATGATTTCCTTAAAACATCCAATCTTTAAGTGTTAGACTTCTTTTATTTTAAGGATTTTAAAATTATGTGTACATGTGTGTATGAAGTATTAATCTAATTAATCTTTATCAATAAAAAATCAGGAGTCAAACATTGGGTAAGAATCTAAAAGGTCAGAGAAGCAGGAGCAGCCGCCAGTTGCTTCCTACTTCTCCCATTCCTCTGTCCAAAAGGGCCAAGATCCTCTCTCAGCCCCACCTTACTACTTCCTGTCTCTTCTCTCTACAGTCCTCCAAATCTCTATGGTCAGCTAGTGGCTAGCTCCACCATCTGATTCCAAGCAAGTTTTATTTGTCAAAACACAATCAAAATATCACACAACATTTCCCCCTTTTTGTCTAAATAAAATGCAAAGGTTTTAGCTAACATAGTAAAACTATATACAGTAAGTACAATAACTATATATAAACATATACAAGCAATAATTACATTAACAACATCTAGTACATTTGTATTTGACAAATTCAGAGAAAATATTCCATTATCTATCCCATCTTGATGAGTCCAAAGTGTTGTACCTAATTCACTTTCTACCCTAATGTGCATTACCAAATGAACACTATCTTTTGATGTCTAGCAACCTTAGACACTTTACACCTTTCTTGTGGATTTCTTTTCTGAATTTTTCAACAAAGAAAACTAGAATTATAACTATCTAGTCTTCAACTCCTTTAGAGATCTGAGGATATAATATTACCTGAGTAAACAGGAAGTGTAGAGCAAACAATTTCTAAAACTATAGAAATGACAGAAACAGCTAGCTGCCTGGACAGTCACCAAGGTTCCCCTGTAACATTTGTAACATTGGGGCATCTGTCTTCAGCTTGCAGGCCTAGAATATCTGACAGACTTTTCTGTGAAGCAGAATTTTTGAAGGATGTCTTAGCAAGATTCAGCAGTCACTTTCTTTTGTGTTCTGCTTGTCCAATTTGGATAGCACACTGTCAGCAGTTGAGGCAAAGGCAGTTTTTGGTCCAGTAGCTAACTTTTACTATGAAGAAAGTAAACTCCATATGGAGTTTCTTCAATGCTCATCATCTTCTCTGAAGTAGATTGGTGCTACCAGGAGCAGATATGTCTCATTGTCATAAGAAAGGGAACCTATGTTATTAAAACATCTTAAATGCCATATTCTGTAGATCTTGGAAGTGTTTGAAGACCATCTGTCTATCTAAAATATATTTCTGACCTTGAAAACATACCTAACATGACTACAAGTTTGATTGTAATAGGTGACTATTAACCTGCATTTCTACATTATCCAAAATAGTTTGTAATAATAACTTTCAAGGATTAGAAATTTATATTATATTGTTAAATGAGCTGTAGAAGTACAATATATTGAACAAGAGTAGAAACATATGTACAGTATGTTCTAATAAAAATAACCTTAAATTTGTATCAATATAGAAAAATAACTTAAACAAGAGTAGAAACACATATACAGTATAACAAAAATAACCCCAAATTTGTATCAATATACAAAAATCCATACCAATGTAAAATATTTGAGACTAGTAGTTGCTTTTTTTGGTTTAAAAGTAGATTCAATAATTTTCCCTTTTATGCTATCATTTCTATATTCCCCCCTTTTTCCCTTCAAAACAGGATCCCTGAATCTATTCTCTGTTGTTCAGTTTTTTTCCTGACCATTACTAATAACAACTTGTAACCAACCCTCCTAAATGATGACAAATATCCATAACCCATTGAATGACCAAAACCCACCCACCCCATCTTTGGGAATGTGAGCATTGTGTTCTTAAAATTACTTCTTGTTGTCTGGTGGGGGTGACAGTATATTTAGGGGATTCTGAAAAAACTTGGGATAATGGTCAAGTACTGGAAGAGCTAGCTGTATCATTTGTTGTCCAGTCTCTGTGAATGGGAAAATGTAGGACTTATCTCAAGTCCTGGCTAGAGTAATCTGTGAAATTGGACCATCTCAGTCAGCCACCTTGAAATTGTCCTGAGCAGTTTGTTCAAAGCTTATCTTTGGGTGGAGTTTGTCAGTTTAGTGGTGTTATCATAGTCCATGTGGAATTGTCATTGCGGGAGGGGGGGCATCCTCCTTTGGGATGCTAAGAGGCATGGCTAGGACCAAAGCAGCAGCTTTGGTGGCTGGCTCTACCCTACTCCTTTGTTCTTTGAGTGCCTAGCTACATGGAAGAGGCATCAGCTGGAACCGTGTTTACCACATAGCTCAACTCTGGAAAATTTCTGAGTCCACGCTGCTGCCACTGAGCTTCATGCCTACCACCCGCTGCTCATAAACCCCATTTAAGTATTTGGTAGCAGGACCTTTTAAAAGAGGCACTAGGTTTTTGCTGCTAGCACTGGATCAGGAAACTGTCTCTTAAAGGAACTGTGCCTCTGCTTGCTGCTGGCAAACAGAGCCTACTCAAGAAAAAGCAGTTACCAAGAAGCTGAGTTTGACTCCATTTTTGGGTGTTTAAAATCGTTTTTAAAGCTTTTTCAGGCTTTATGTGGAAATTCTTTCCACAGAGGCTTAAATTAATTATAAATGCCAGGCCAGTAGCTCAGGCTTATTACTAACTAGCTCTTGCACTTAACACATAATTCTTATCTGTTTACCCATGTGGCTTGGTATCTTTTCTCAGTATGGCATTCTCATCTTGCTTCTCTGCATTTGCTGATGACTCTCGGACTTTGCCCTTCCTCTTCCCAGAATTCTCCTAGTCTGGCTCTTGTGCTCAATCTCTTCCTGCCCTGCTATCAGCCAATCAGCTTTTTAATTAAACCAATGAGAGCAATACATATTCATAGTATAGAAAAGGATTGTTCCACAGCAGCTGAGCCTCTGGCCCCCAGATGATGACTTCTTTTCTTCTTCTTCTTCTTCTTCTTCTTCTTCTTCTTCTTCTTCTTCTTCTTCTTCTTCTTCTTCTTCTTCTTCTTCTTCTTCTTCTTCTTCTTCTT
>LZPO01117037.1:11645-25003 GCA_001675575.1 Neotoma lepida
GGGGGGTTCTTTGGGTTCATAGTTCAAGGATACAGTGCATTGTGGTAGGAAAAACAAGACAGTAAGAGTTTGAAGCATCTGATCACCTCACATTCACAATCAGGAAGCAGAAACACTTACCTTTTTCTTAGCCCAGTACCCCAGACTTTAGGAAAGGTTAAACCTACCTTTAGGATTTATCTTCTCATCTCAATTACCCTAATCAACACAATCCCTAACACCAGCCCAGAGGCTAGATAATTCCCCACAGGTATGCCTGGAGGTTTGTCTCCCTAGGTGATTTCAGATCCTGTCAAGTTGATAGTGAATATGAACCACCCCAGTAGGCAAACAAATGGTCTTTGTTGTGGTATTTTCATGTATGTGTCATTATGCTTTGTCCTCTTCTTTCCTATGCCTGTCCCTACCCATGCTATTTTGTCCCATCACCAGCCATCCTCTGCTTATTATTACACTTCCTTTCCTTACTATTTTCCCTATCCTCTTGTGCTTTCCTCTCAAGTTTCATGACTTACATCCTCATGTGTAAATAAGTAACACACATACACACACATAACTTTAAACCTAGGAAAAAATTGTGTTTTATAACATGAATTCTAAGATAGTCATTTAATAATAACCCTGAACCATATATTGGGGTAAATGCTGAAAGATCAGAGAGACAGCAGAACAAGCCACTGCCACGTCTCACCTCGCCAACTCCACGAATCCTCTGACTGAAATCCTGAGTCCTCACCCGAAAGGCTCCAGCTGAAAAAGCCTCAGCTGAAAGCTGAAAAGCCTTTAGTTCCTGTCTCCTTATGCCTTATATACCTTTCTCCTTCCAGCCATCACTTCCTGCAACTAAAGGTGTGCGTGCTTCCCAGTACTGGGATTAAAGGTGTGTGCCACCACTGCCTGGCTCTGTTTTCTCTCCTAGACTGAGTCAATCTCATGTAGTCCACGGCGGCTTTGAACTCACAGAGATCCAGACGGATCTCTGCCTCCCAAGTGCTAAGATTAAAGGTGTGTGCCACAACTACCTGACCTCTGTGTTTAATCTAGTGGCTTGTTCTGTTCTCTGATCTTCAGGTAAATTTTATTAGGGTACACAATATATCACCACAGTGTTTTTTTTTTCCTTTCTTTGTCTGTCTTATTTTGGTTAACATAATAACTTTCATTTCTATGCATTTTCATAGAAATATCATATTTCATTTTTCTTTAGAGCTGCATAAAATTACATTGTGTTTATGTAGCACATTTCTCCATTCATCTGCTAGTAGTCAGCTAGGCTGGTTGAAGGATTAGATGGTTTCTCAGGACTGGGGACTGAACTCAGGGCTTCCTTTATGCTAAGCAGCCGATAAACCCCTGAGCACACACTTACCTGTTAGAACTCTTTTCCTGGCTTCGTTCCTCCACTGGCTCACCTCTTAGCAGGTGATCTCACTTACATCTTAGAGTTCCTTACAAACATCCATAGGTATTTTAGAGCTCTTCTAAGTTCTAAAAATATAAAAACTATTTAACATCATTGTACCCAAACAACATTTCCCAAACTAACCTGATGATCTGTAGAATCATAAAATCACAGGACCCCAAGCTGAACTATGATGACTCTCTACCTCTACGACAGTAATTATCCATCCAGACAGGCAAGCCAAAGATGAAGGACTCATCCTTTGTACCTGCCTCCCCTTTTCTACTACAATTCCCACATCTAACACATCACCAACACACACTTTGAATTACCTAACTCTCCTTCTTTTCTACCACCCACAGCTAACACCAACACCTATCCAGGACCCTACGTTCCCTCTGAACTCTAGCAGCTTGTTTGACATATGGCAGGCAGAATGAATTTGACCCTGTTAGGCCTCCACCCAACCCAAGCACACTCAGTGGCTCTGTATTACTCTTCTAAGAAAGAAAGGACCTTAAATCTTAAGGTACCCTCTAAGAGATGAAGCCACTGGCGTGGTCTCGGTAATATTTGTCACCTTATGGCACAGCATGCTGGCCATTTAATTCCTTGAAAGGTTCTTGGCTTTGGACCAAAGCCATTTCCTCTGTCTGGGAAGTCCAATAACCCTGCCCCATTGCTCAACCATTCTTCTCCATTGGCCCCATCCTCCTTTGAGTCCCATTTCCACAAAGAAGTCTTTTATGTCTCAGTCAACTCAGCCTGCACTTGCCATGCAGCTGTTTCTCTCATGCGTCTTCTGTGGTTAATGTCTATCTTCCATTAGCTCCTACTAAATTTAGCCTCTGAACTACACTGGACACACAGTATGTACTGAGTGCATGTTAGCTGAAGAAATCCATAACCAGTATTTGCATTTTTTCTGTAACTCCAACATGGGCAGTTTAAACTGCAAGCAATGTCGTGACATATTCTCTATTCTCTAACTGTGCTGAGAGTGTGTAAGGAAGAATGTAATAAAACACCTGTATGAGAGAACCTCTATAAAATGTAGTTTAGGGTTGGAGAGAGGTGGATGCCACCCATCAACATGAGTTTGATCCCCAAAACCTGGATAAAGACGGAAAGAGAGATGCAATTCCACAAAGTTGTCCCCGACCTCTACACGAACACACATACACAATAATGTATGCAGCAAAGAAACTGAAAATTACACTTTCAGAATTTTAGACTACATCTTCACATGCCAAATGAAGCCAATCCCATATTCTTTTACGTTTGTGATCACTCAGTGCTTTGGAGGCCTACACACTCTGCTATTTTGTTTTGTCAGTCAGTTGATGACATTGATACCTGTCTGAGGATAGAGTCAAGGAAATAAAAACTTCATGAAAATACAAAGATGATCGTCATGTAGTTTATAACAGCCCTCAAACCCTGTCAACAGTTCTGTTAGGCAGAGTTTTTAGTTCTTAACAAACAAACATGACTGCAGCTGATACAATCCAAAGAAGAATGCATTTACTATTGAAGCTGGTATGGTGGCACTAACCCCAGTCCCAGCATTTGTGAGGTAGGAAGCAGAAGGATCAGGAATTCAAGGCCCAGCTTAGGCTACATGTGACATAAAAATAAATATAAACAAATTAATTAAAATAAGATAATAAAAAGGACAACTTGTAGGATTTCTAGGAAGATAAGAAAACCCAGTTTGGAAATCAGAGAGCATTAGGGAATACTTTGGTCACTATGGATCCTGGAGTCTGTTTGGCATGGCCATCACCACTGCTGCTGCCCTAGCGGGCCACACTAATGGACAACCTGGCTGTCCTTGGAAGCTGATTTGGCTACAGCTCCTGCTCCTGAGGTCTGACAGGCTCTCTACCATCAGACATCTTTTCGTCTAAAGAACTACAACCAGGACACACTCTGGAATAGGTGTCATGTATTTGCAGGGAATTTCTCTCTCCTCCAGCTGCAAGGAGGCTGGAGAGCAGAGGTTTGGAGTCCTCTATGTCTAGGACAGGAGAGCCTTCCTCCTGTCACAGTTCAGATGAGTTGAAATTTCCACAGCACAGATGGGGGTCAGATAGCACATATTCTCACCAGTTAAATAATAGGAAACTATTATATAAATTATGGTTCAGCCGTGTCAGGAAATTCTGTGACCATTTAAATATCTTTGGGGTGGAAAAAAAAGAGAAAGAAAAGGAAGACATGTTGGGAGAGGGGAAAATCCAGAGGGAGTTGGATGTGGGGAAGTAGAGGGAGGTTACGATAAAAATACATCGTATGAACCTATGAAATTTTCAAAGAATAAATGAAAATATTATATGTTTTTAAAAACAAAACAAGCAAAGGAGAGGTGATAAACTTGACTCCTCTTTCTGAAGAGGAGTTGACAGTGTTCCAGAGGTGTGATGCTCCAAGCAAATATATTGGCCTTAGTCCAGAGAAGGTGGCACACACCAGCCTGCCATGCAGGCACATGCGACCCAGGTCACTAGGCTTGAGAATTATGCAGAGAAAGATAGAGCTGACAATTCCACATTGTACACAAACACTAAATTGTCATGCTCTACTTGAAAATGTGTACAATTTAAAAATAATCCTTATTAATAAAAATTAATTATGCAGAAGAAAAAGTACTCTTGACCAGTGCTTAATAGTATAGATTATAACAGATTAAAGTGGTATAAATACTTATAAGCATGAACTTAGACAGTCACTATATTTGTTTTTATATGTGCTACATACTACATGTACTTAGCATATTGTGTCACTTATTATGGTGTGCATTCATCTGTCAATAGACTGTGGGTTGTTTTTTCCTTTGGTATTATGAGCAGTGCTGTGCTGAATACTGAGTTACAAATACCTGTTCTGGCCCTGCTTTGAATTCTTTCCATTGTGCACTGAAATGTGGAACTACTGGTCCAAATGATTTAAAAAAAAAAATTCTATTGAAGAAGTGAAGGCTATGAGGAATGAGCTGGCTGCCTGCTTGCCACTCAGGAGCAGGGTGACATCTGGGCCTGGGCTGCTGCCTACGGCCATATCTGGGTCCGTGGTCCTATCACAATCAGTGTCTGTGACGTCTGTGGCCCGTGGTGCCACCAAAGGCCACATAGATGCCCGGGATCTAGGCTGCATTCTGTGGCCATGTCGATGTCTGAGGGCCGGGCTGCCGCTGGGGCCACAGTGTCATCCTGGCCAGGGTTACTGCCGAGGGCCATGTTTGGGTCCGTGGCCCTCCCACAACCCTATTACAGCTAAAGTCTTTGTTGATGTCTGTGGCTCCTGATACTATCGAAGGCAACACGAATGCCAGGCATCTGGACTGCCACCTGTGGCCATGTTAGTGTCCAAGGGCCTGGCTGCCACAGGGGCCATGCCAATCCAAGTGGCCAAGCAGCCACACGGGGCCTCACAGGGATGCTGCTGTGTGCCATGTCAGGGTCCTTGGCCCAACGGCAGCCAAGGTCTGGGCTGATATCCATGGCTTGTGTTACCACAAAGGATCATAGGAACCATGTGTGTTGAAATCTGAGGGCCCTGCTGAGCTAGCCGTGTAGCTCACTGGCCCCAGGATAGCTGGCCCTGCTCCTCACTGAACACTGCAGCCAGAGAGCTAGTGCCCCCCCAAATGGTAGAGCTGACCTCAGCACTTGGGAGAGACAGCTTCACCCCTTATCATAGGCATGGGCAAGTTGGCCCCGATTGCATGGGCCTAGAAGAACTGGCTCCGCCCTTACCTAAGGGGGCGGTCCCAATGGCCCACCAGCTCAGCTACCACCCAGCCCCACATCCTGGGCCTTGGGTTGGCCCACCCTAACATCCACCCCATCTGTGACCTGCTGGAGTGAGTGAAGGGACTGGTCCCTTGGAACAATAACCACAGGATCTCCATGACTCAGGACACCAGCAGGATATCTGAGAGGAATTTTGATGAGGGCCCAATGATGATGGTATGCCAGAAACCAGAGGCCTTGAACCAGACCAGTGACTCATTGCAATGGATGTTTTGTGTGTGGGGCTGATTGGACAAAAGGGGTGTACTTCGTGATACACTGAAGCTCCCGGTGCCATTAGGATGAAGAGCTGTTGGAAGATGGAGCAGCCAGGAGGGTCTTTTGTTTTATTTTGCTTTGTCTAATTAATTTTTGGGGGGAGGCATACTTCAGGGGTGAGGAGCAGATATGGAAGGGACTAGGAGGTGGGCAGGATTGAGATGCATAATGTGAAATTTCCAAAGAATCAATGGAGAATTATGTTTAAGATTTTAAAAAGTTTTAAGGCCCACAATGCAGTTTTTCAGAGTAGACAACTTTATATCCCTAACATCAGTGTCTAAGGCTCAAATTTCTCCACAACTCTCCAACACTTGTTATTGTTTTATTTTTCTCCAAACAACAGTTATCCTAACAGGTGTGAGGTGGTATCACATTGTGGTCTTAATTTGCATTTCCATGATGCCTAGTGATGTTGAGCTTCTTTTCAGGTCCTTACTGGCCATTCATACGTTTTTGGAAGAATTTCCATGTAAGTTCTTCGTCCATTTAAAAGAAATCAAATTGTTTATTTTGTCATTGAGTTCCTTTGGTGTTTGAGATCATATTTTTCCATATTAGTTTATCTTCTAATGACTTTGAAAACATACACACGCTTACACACACAAACACAAATACAAAGATGGGAAGTTAGTCAGAAGTGGTTTTTCAGTTTAGTGGATGCCATTATTACGTCTGTCTGCGTAGGCAAGGCAATTCAGACTGCCCAACAGATGGTGCAGAGACAATGAGCTTTGCGGATAGAATCACAACACATTCCATTCAATTAAAACTCCCGCTTAGCAGATGCCTTCAACAGTTGGTGTCCTCCGAAGCTAATCTGCAGCAGAGACATTAGTCTTTTATATTCATCATCTGTAGTGTGTTTGAGTCTTTGAAACTTGAGGTGTCTGACAAAGTACTACACTGGTATTTTTAGGAAAGTTGAGGAGTTATGAAGATGCACAGACAGACAGTGTTTTCCTCTCTGAAATAAGGCACTATGGAGAGTGGGTTGTTTTTAAATAGAAAAGATTTGTAAATGTAAGTTTCTTCATGAATGTAGACGATGTACCCTCAGATGACTTAGCTATAGACTGAAATATATATTAATTTTAATAGCAGTATTGTAAAATATTTTTAGTCTCATGAATCTCATTACAGTAGAGTTCTACTCATTTTAATAGTGATGACTGTCAGATTTTTCTAGACATCAGCAGATATTTATCAGAATGCATAAAGAATTCCACATATCTATGACTGCTTCAGCAACTCCATTTTATTGTGTAAAATATTATTCCACATTAAATTGAGAAGGTGTTTCAAAACATTTCATTCCATAAAATCAGACAAGTGCTTTAGAAACCAGAACTTCCCTTTGTGCAAATCATAGACCAGTCCTTGGGGAAGGTTTGATCACTACAGGCCAATCATGGACCAGTCCTTGGGGAAGGCTAGAGAGCAAAGACAGCAGGGGCTGCACACAGCACAGGGACGCAGACAAACATCTGGTCTGCATCACCTGCTGCATCGCCAGTCCTGGAGAACATGTTGTCATTGCCAAATCTTCATATTTCTAAAGCAAATCTTGGACCTACTGGCATCCCTAACATTTGTCACTCATCTCCATCCCCAGTTGAAGTGTCCCAATTCAGTTCCTTACTTGGTCACCACAGGTAAGGTGAGTTCTCTGCCTACTTAACCACACAAATGTGTTAAAAACTCAACTTTTAAAAATCTTGCTGTCAGCTGTATCTTTCCATGTTAAATTATTTTACTTTATTGAGACAGGATCTAACATAGCCCAGGCTGGCCTCAAACTCTTAGGTAGAAAGGTGACCTTGAACTTTGATTCCCCATTCCCCTGCCTCTACTTCCCAAGTGGAGGCATGAGCTGTCATATCTTATTTATACCACACTGGGGATCAAACCCAGAGCTTCACACATGCTGGACAAGTTCACTCTATGAACTAAGCTACATCTCTAGCCTGGGGTCAATATTGCTTAAAATCACTATTATCTAGGACTTACAGACTCTTAATAGACATTTGTTAACTAAGTAAATTCTCTTCTGATATGAAGAAGCCTCTCCAAGCCCCAGTCTTCTACATGGATCTAAGGGAACACTGCTCCCCACCCCCAAAACCATGTGAGAATTCCAAACACTGAAGCCTTGTATACTAATGGATATGCTCCTGCCTTATTCAGACACAGGCGCTTTCTACAAGTGACATGATATAAATATGCTTGTAGTCTCAGCTAGTATAAGGGCAAGGTCTTTTCTCTCATTGATTTCACCTCTATAATCTGAGACAAATATTTTACCTCTAAAAGAAACTTAGATAAGCAAAACTGTATAGCATTTGAAACATAAACTGGGTTACTTCACAGAAAGATGAATTTCATTGACTGGCCATTTCAGACTAAAAATTCATTTCAAGCCTCAGAAAAATTTTGACCATGCCCTGATGCTGTACAGATGTTGTTTCTTATGCAGTTAAGCAACAGAACAGGTGTGCAAGATATTAGTAATCACTGGAGCCATGGTGTGCTGGTAAACATGTAACTGGGTCTTCAAAGGAAAAAGAAACAAAACATTATTTTGTGATGTAACTACTCCATACACATTGGTCAATTTCACACCACCACGGAGGTCACCACGGAGGTCACTACGGAGGTTACCGAAGGTGGCATTGGAAGGCAGTGCTAATAAGCCTTGTGAGTGTCAGTTCTAACTGCCCTGGGCTCAGCACTTGCTGGAACACTTATAGACAGCATAAATCTGCTGAAGAAGAAGAGTGACGACTTTGTGTAGGTTTCCCGCCCTTTGTAGACTAGGTTTCTTCAGTTTGGAAATGCTCCCGAAAAATAGGTAGAAAATATCTAATCACACAACGATGATAAATGTAGGACTGGCGGCCTCCAATAATAATAAAGTCAAAAGACCTGTTTTTAAAAGGCAGTTAAAGGTAAATAAAAGAAATACTGAGGATACCCACGTGTGTGTGTGTGTGTGTGTGTGTTCATGTGTGTGTGTGTGTGTGTGTGTGTGTGTGAAAACGTTTCCTGTAAAAGATCAAATACACAATTCCTTAGGCTGAGCAGGCCGTTAGTGTGAGTCACAACTGCTTACTTCTGTCATGGTGTAGAAATGCAGCCATCAAGAGTCCCTAAACAAGAGGAAGGAAGTCATGGAGGCTCCTGGTTGACCAGTTGTCACTTTGAGGCAGCTGACATTGTTCTCAGAGTCAGGAAGAGGAGGGTGACAAATGCTCCTATCCAGCTGCCTTCCTCCTTTTTACTCAGTCTAGGATTCCAGCCCCCACGTAGGGTGGATCATCCTACCTCAATTAACTTAATCTAGAAAAAGCTCTCCTAGCTGTGCTCAGAGATTTGTTTCCATGTTTAATTTTTTAATTCTGTCAAATTGTCAAGATTGACCGTCACAGTAATAATAAAAATTCTATTTAATTTAATTCTATTTAATTAATTTAATTAAATTCTAATTAATTTTAATTAATTAAAATTAATTTAATTCATATGTACATATATGTGTATATCACAATTCTTTATTGATTCTTTGGGAATTTCACATCATGCACCCTCTCATTTCCCAGTCCCTCTATATCCATCCCTCACTCCACAGCATCCCCCCCAAAAAAACCCTCTAATTACTTAAAAACAAAATAAAACGATGAAACCTCACCTCACTCCTCTGTCTTTCCCATCTCTCCAACACCTCTTCATTTGTCCTAGTGGCTATGGGAGCCAAGGTGTGTCACACAGTGTACCCTTTTGTCTAATCAGCCCACTTGCAAATGTTCACTGCAATGAGTCATGGTCTGGTTCAAGGCCTCTGGCACACCATCATCATTGAACCCTCACTGAAACTCTTCTCAGATAGCCTGCTGCTGCCCTGAGTCATGGAGATCCTGTGGCTACTGCTGCCCAGGACCAGTCCCTTCATACACTCTAGCAGGTCATAGATGGGGTAGATGTTAGGATGGCCAACCCAAGGCCCAAGATATGGGTCAGGGTGGTAGCTGAGCTGGTCGGTCTGGGCCACTGGGACAGCCCAGCTCAGGTGAGGGGCTGAACCAGTTCTCCTAGACCACGCCATCAGAGCCAACTCTCCCACACCTGTGGTGAGGGGTGGGGCCATCTTTCCAGAGTGAAGGGAGGCAGCTCTCTCATGAGG
Organism: Neotoma lepida; assembly: GCA_001675575.1. NCBI lineage: Eukaryota > Metazoa > Chordata > Mammalia > Rodentia > Cricetidae > Neotoma > Neotoma lepida. Next base: position 21,298 of record LZPO01117037.1, read on the forward strand.
GGTGGGGCCAGCTCTCCTGCTGCAGTGTCCATCCAGGGGCAAGACCAGCTATCCCAGGGCCAGTGAAGGGCAGGGCCAGCTCAGCACAGCCCTCAGATTTCAACATGCATAGTTCCTATAACCCCTTATGGTAACACAGGCCATGGACATCAACACAGACCCCAGCTGCAGCAGGAGCACGGACCCAGACATGACACTTGGCAGCAACTCAGGCCCCAGATGTCACCATGGCCCTGTGGCAGCACAGGCCACCCAGATCAGTACTGCCCTGGCAGCAGCATGGCCCTTGGACACCAACATGGTCTCAGGTGGCTGACCAAGACCCTGGGCATCCACACAGCCCTTGGTGGTAATAGGAGCCACAAAAAAAAGTATAGGATTATTTATGTGCCCTCCTACGTGCTCTTTCCCTAAACCAAATAAGTATAAAAATATACTATATTCTCTAATTTTCCACAAATTATTACTAAATGAACAATATTTGTTGGGAAATTATGAAAGATGGCTTTCTACATTCTTCACACTTAATGAGATAATAAACACATTATCTCATAATATTATTTTACAATATGTTTTAATGTATTTTCTATATATTATAGGTAATATAGATATAATAATAGATATATATTATAGATAATATAGTTATAATAATTTTGGGGTCTCAAAGCTATCTTCTAACAAAAAAAAAACCAATAAACTGACCTTCTTTAATAAAGAGACATTTTAACTTGGAGACAGAATCTCTTTATGTGGTCCAGGCTGGACATGAACTCCCAGTGATCAGCCACTTGCTTCTGCCGTTAAGTGCTGGGATTAGCATATGCCACCATGTCTAGCCTAAGCCTGTACTTTTGAAGTACTCTAGAAGCTCCTTACCTTACCTCACTCTTTATGGAATTAAAAAATTTATCATCATCATCATCATCATTATTCCTACACTTATTATTGATAAGCTTGAGTCAATTCTCTGCTTTCACTGTGGTTTCCAGAGTTGGAACTCACATTGCTAGGCTTGTATGGCAAGTACCTTTGCTCACTGAGCCCCATCATTGGAGTCTTTCTTAACATATTAATACTTTAAATATTTCCTGTTTGTGAAGATGAGACACAAAGAATAAGCTTTTTACCTAGAACTGCTTCTGGCATTTGGTGGGGAGTAGGCATTGCCCATCAAATCTCACATAGCCCAGTCTGGGCTCAAGCTCCAAACCCTTCTGCCACCAATTCCTGAGGACCAGGACTGTAAATATGCACCATTGTGCCTGATATTTTTAATAACTCTTGGCTCAAGTTTTAAACTGATTGATTTAACAATCTGAGCTAGCTTGTGCAAAACATCTGGCTTACTCATTAATCATGCCTGATACCTTAAAGTCAGTCTGTAGCCAATGGGTCTTCTGTAAAATCCCATAGTTAGTCCCCTGTGCACACTGTATGTGGAGAGAAATAGTTACTGGAGTTGTTAAAGTCAAGGCCTCCCCTCCCCCACCCTGCCCTATCAAGCTAGACTCGCCCACCCATCCTCCATAGTCATGGAATGGAGCACTGGGGAAAGAGGATTATCACTTTGAGAAGAGGAATAGTTGTCCATCTTTGGGATCCAAAGAGAAGGTTTAATTTAGAGAGCAAGAATTATGCATAACTATGAAATCCTGGTCAAGACGAGGTCCTGACCATCATCGCTGTCTAGCTGGGTTCCAGAGTATCCTGTAATGACAGATAGTCAGAAGGTATGAACTTTCTTCCCCAAAGACAAGCTCCTCCTCTGGCTCCAGGACGCTTCCTTTTCCCAGCATGGGTTTCTTGGGAAATTCCATTGTCTTGGGGTTCACTGTCTCTATCATCTGACTGCCAATGGGTAAGTGCCAGTGTCTCTTTAGAATGTCTTCATTCCTGCCAAGACTGTTAAAGATCAGAAGGAGGGCCATCATGCTGTTTCTCCTTAACCTGCTCAGACAGGTGGAGGGCCCAGCTGCAGCTTGCCCACAGCAGTTTAGGAATAAGTGTTGAGTCGGCTTTATTCCAGCATAACCAGCAGAAAGTCTAATTCAACTGGCACTAACATCACAGAAAGCCCAAGGTAGGACAACTGGCTTCATCCCGTCAGGCTCCTTGCCAGCGTCGAGGCAGGCATTCTTTATTTCCCCATGCACTTTGCTCTCTCTGTTGGCTTTCAATGGCAGATGTTGACATCTGCTTCCAGCACTTCACTGCACAGAAAGGCTTTTTGTGAAGGAGAAAAACTTCCCCAACAGTTGCAATTCAGAATTACACACACTGCCATCCCTAACCCTTCATTGGCAAGGAGAGTGACATTGAACTGGGCTTAGCTGAATCAAGATGACCCTCTTCCTTGGGCAGAGGAAGGAGCCAAGCATTTTTAAAGTGCTGTCCCAGCTGCATTTCCAACGCTGTGACAAAGTATATTGATGAAAAGCAACTTAGAAAGAGTTTATTTTGGCATACAATTCCAGGTTACAGCTCATCATAGCAGGAACACCAAGGCAGAAGGAACTTAAGACAGTTGGTCACATCATGTCCATATTCAAGAGCAGAGAGAATGAATGCATGTGTGCTTGGCAGTCAACTAGCGTTCTCTCCTCATATACTGCAAGCCCTACACCAAGGAATGGTGCTGTTTACTCTCAGGTTGGGTCCTCCCACCTCTGTTAAGGTGACCAACACAGTTCCCAGAGACATAACCACAAGCCAACCTGATCTAGGCTATCTCTCACTGAGACTCTTCCCAGAGGTTTCTAGGTCATGTCAAGTTGACAATAAAACTAATTATCACAAGTGTGCACTGTCTCAATAAAGACTAAACTCAGGGTTCTGGTTGCAGGAAAGATAAGTGAATGGAGTCCCTGCATGACAGTGTTCCACAAGTCAGAGGGAAGCCAAAGAGGAAGCGGTTCCCAAAGGAGGGTGGCACTTCCGGTCATCTGCTTTGTAGAAGAGAATCGACAAGAACAGTGGTTCCTTTTTTTCTGAATTGCTACGGCGCTTCAAGCCCTGATATATTTTCAAGGAAAGGTTAAATAGGATTATGATGTATCTTAAAAGAGACAGGAAACTCTACTTGGAAGGAACAGTGCTTCTGATTATATTTGTAACTCAAAGCAACTTTGGAGAAAATATAATTAATTGAAGCAAATCTATGTGCTCAGCTTCAATTCACAGAAGCTCCATCTCTGCTGGACTTGTGGTAGGACAATTCATCATTAGTCACAGGAAATCCAGGGAGAGAATTGCTCCCAGAATGATTGATTCAGCTCTTCCATCTCTTGCTCCTACCTTCCTCAGAATTGGCTCCATAGTGACTCCAGTTACCACAACCACACAAGATGCTGCCCCTCAAAGAGTGTGTCACCAGCCCCTTAAAATGGGAGGGCCTTCCCAACAGTCCCTCACTGCACTTCAGGTCTCGTTTCTCAGGCCAGAGCTGAGCCTTGCGTCCATCCTTGAGTTGGTCTTTGCACAGACGGGTGATTTAGTCAACACCTCCTATGGCAGAGTTCTGACTGAGGCTTCTTACGGTGACTGCTGTGACCGTTTCCTTTTATCTCTCAAACTCAGGTCGTTGAGATCGGGTGTCATAGTCTAATGTTGTTCATCCAAGTATATATTGTTTGTTCAGTGAGCGTCCTTTCCTCACCTCCCTCCTTCCCCTAGTCCACTTTGTTCTCTACACACACAAACACACACA